>PVKA01001614.1:17080-142341 GCA_004027165.1 Ctenomys sociabilis | reverse complement strand
GTCTGGTCCTTCTGTGTGCTACCGGCCTCGGCTAGCAGCTGAGCCTAGCTCACGCTTCTAGGTGGGAGCACTCGGTGGGGCGTCACCAACCTGGCGCAGCGCTTCTAAGGCTCTGCATTGCACGAAGCCGAACGAGAGGGTGAAGTATTAACCTAGGCAGCTCTGTGCATATTCATACGAGGGAGTAGAGCAAGGCTGAGCCAGCATGGAGACAAGTGCTCTTCTTTCAAGTAGAGCCGTCCCAGTGGTCCTACATGGGGAACGTTATGATAGCTAACAATACAAAGATTCAATAGTGATTGCTCTGAATGACCATGTGCCAACAAATTGAGTCACTCAGAAAAAATAGAGAATTTCATGGACATACAGCAAAACTGACTCATGGGAAACAGAAAATCTGAGCACACCAATGACAAGTAACGGATTGAATCAGTAATAAGAAGTCTCCCACCAGAGAAAACCCTAGTATCAGACAGTGAGCTCAACCAAGCATTAAAAAAAAAATCTGAGTTATTCCAAAAATGTGAAAAGGAAAGAACTCTGCCAAATCCATCCCATGAGGCCAACATTACCCTGGCATCAAACCAAACGAGGACACGATGAAAAAGAAAACCTGCAGTACTGATGAACACAGATGTAAGAGTCTTCAGCAAAATACCAGCAAACAAATGACCCCCATGGCCCAGTAGGAGTCATCTCAGGGACACAAGGAGAGACCAGCACATGCCAAGCAGTGGATGCCATGTCGATGAGAGACAATTACCAAAGCACAACTCAGTAGAGAAGAGACAAACACGGTCTCATTTGATGAAATCCAGCATCCCTGCCAACGCAGCCAATGCCCTGCAGAGGGACACCCAACTTTTATGGTGACAACCGTAATACATACCGCACCCAAGGCTCTCCTCTGTGAGAAGGACACTGCAGTGGCATAAAACACTAAGTGAATGTGAAAGACTGTCATCAGAAATGAACAGGAAAATGAGTGTCACCGGCACAACAATCTCTGCATCTCAACAAGAAAAGATGCCGGTGCTCTATCCTCTGCTGCCCCTGCAGGCGTGATGGCCTCGCCACCTGGTCTCCTGGGGCTCGCCGGCTAGGGTGCCAGTGCCAGGTTTTCCTGCTTGACACTGTAGCTGCCTGTGGGAACATGCCTAGATGCTGAGAGGGAGAAAGAAGGGGAGAAATTTTAGAAGAGAGAAATGGAACCCAAAACATGCAATCTTCATTTGTATTGTGAAATATGAAAATAAAATTGCTAACTCTCTTGTCCAAAAATTCACCACCCATTTGCAATAAAAACATAACAAGTAGCCAGGCATGGAGGCCTAGGCAGGTGGAGTGTTGCAACAGCCAACATTTTACTGAATGAGAAAAAGCTGAAAGCTTTTCTCTAAGATAGGGAGAGGACAAAAAATGCCTACTTCGCCACTTTATTCCAGCGTAGTGCTGGAAGTCTGGCCAAAGTCACCAGGCAGAAGCATTCACGTTGGAACATGACAAGTCAAATGGTCACTGTTTGCAGAGCAAAACTTGTTTTCAGTTGTAAGTGAAAATCCCTCAGATCCCTCCCGCCCAAAGCGAACCGCCCAGCTAATGAGTGAACGCAGCGAAGCTCAGCACGCGAAGCCACAGTGATGCCAGCGCCTGGCTGCGTGTTCACTGATCATCTGAAGTGGAAATCAAGAAAGCGATTCCTCTCACAATAGATGCAAAATATGCCCAGAAATAAATTCACCCAGCAAGGTTTTCTCAACAACACAAAATTACAAAACACTAAAGAAAATGAAGGGGACACATAAAAATGGGGGGAAAATCCCATATCCATGAATTGGGAGAATCATTCTTGTTAAAATGTCCATGCTATCCAGAAAGATCTGTAAAAATACCGTCTTCTCAAAACACCAGCGGCATTCTTCCTGTATTCACCACAGTGCTATTCTCAGCACCCAAGAACTGGGAACCGAAGCGTACAGCTGCTGGTAATGGATAAAATCCATGTCACACATTAGCACAGTGGAAATTATTTGGCCACAAAAAGGATGAGATTCACCATATTTGACAACATGGGTGGAACTGGAGGGCGTTATGTTGAGTGCAGCGAGGCAGGCACAAGGAGGCAGCACCACAGCTCACTTCCAGGCAAACCCTAAAAAGCTGGCGTCCTCTGGGTTGAGAGGGGTAGCCAGCAGAGGCTGGGAGAGCAGGGCATGGGGCGGGAAAGTGCTGGCTCGTGTGCACTGAGGCGGCACCCCTGGGGAGCGCTACACAGTGACAGCACTGCTGTGCACAGCTCAGAGAGGCAGAAGACAAGACCTCTAGGCGATTGCACCCTGTGGCACGGCAGAAACAAAACTCACGTGAGCCCAGTCCAAGGTGGTGTGGTAACTCTCCACACACCCAGAGGCTGCAAGGTTGCACGCTGCAAGGAAGTTGGGCCAGACCCTCGCCCCACAGACACACACACACAGCCAGGTGGCTGCAGGAGGAGCTGCCTTGGCCCTGAGAAGGGTAGTAGAATGGAGAGAGAGAGGGAAATAAAAGACAAATTGGCCCTGAGAGCATGAGAAAGAGCTAAAGAATCAGTAACATCAATTTGAAGGTTCCCAGTGTGGTGCAAAACCTGTAAGCTCATTTTCCCTTAAAATAGTTCTTCAGTGTGAGGAACTGCAGCAGTAAGGCCCAAAATGTATAGTAGATAAGGGGAACAGGAAGAAAGCATACACAGGGGAAGAGGAGCTGGGGAGGGGGAGAGAGGAGGAGAGGAAGGGAGAGAAGGAGGGGATAGAAACAGGCTTTGGGAATGAAAGGAGAAGGGTCAAAGGGAGGGGAGGGGAATGGGGAAGAAAAGAAACAAGGTACATTTACAGGTGCAAATTCCTTATGATAAATGTGATCATTTGTGTATCTGAAATGTACTGAAAAAATTAGCTTTGTTTTGTGTGTGTGGCAGAACGAGGAATTGAACTCAGGCCCTTGCATTTGCCAGATAAGTGCTTATTCTACTGAGCCATGTCCCCAGCCCCTCTTGGAGTCACAACCAGAAGTACTAAAAGGGACTCATGTATTTCAGACACTAACTTAAAAATAGATCACTAAAAGCTATGCTCCTGTGTTTTAATAAATAAAAGATAAATTTGGAAATAAATGAAGGGTACAGGAAACTCAATGAAGTATACTCAATGAAGTAGAAAATTTGAAATAGAACACAATTGAATTTTCATGAATAAAGGATACAAAAACGAACTTTCAAAATTAAGATATCTGGACAGCAGATCAGATGAAGAAAGAAAAAATAAAATCAGAAGAGACATAGAAGACCTTTCACCAGGGCACACCCCACAGAGAAAAGGGTGGTTGAGAGGTAGTGGGAGAAAGCTTGAGGTGCATCTGAAAATTCCACTAAAATGATTAGAAAGAATGGGGCAAAGCAATACTTGAAAAACTAATGAAGAAAGAATTTTCCAGAACTGGTGAGATCTATCAGTCCACAGAATTAAGAAGTTAAATTAATTCCAAGAAGGACATTGTAAATGTACATACTGAGGTAGAGACAGAGACTGAGACACTGACAGAGAGCAGATACAGCAAAAGTAAAACTGTGGGAAACCAAAGTGCAAAAGCAAAGTTATATTCTGAAAGAAAAACAGTTATAGAAGTTAGGACATTTGATCTCTCACCAATAACAAAGAAAAGAGCAGTCGCATCCCTAATTTAGTAACAGCAGTAACTGCAGCCTGGAAGCACACCACCAGCTCCTCCCAAATCGCTCAAGCACAAGGTGAAATAAAGACATTTCTTAGACAAACAAAAGTTAAGACTGCTCACAAATTCTGAACCGTGCACTTCAGACAGAAGAAAAACACTTCCAGATGGAAGATGGATGCACGAGGACGAGGAATGTGCAAATGGGATTCTGAAGGCCGCTAGAAACCTGGAGGACAGTTGTGCCGAAGATTCCTGAAGCAGGGCAAGAGGAAGAACAAGCCCTTAAACCCAAGGCTGTCATTCTCCCGAGCACCAGGGAAATACTCTGCAACAGCCGAAGAAGAGCAATAAAATGCACAACTTTGGAGAGGCGGATGATGTCTGTTTTCTTAAATTCTATTCTTGTATGTTTTCTTTTCACTAATGACATCAGCCCTCAGCCAGAATGTTGAACTTATTGTTTACTAAGGATCTCAGTGGAAAAGTAGAAAATGAAGGAGGCACAAGTCGGGATCTGCACAGCAACTGCATCTCTTCAAAGCTCTCGAGTCCACGCCTGAGCCTTTCTACGCATAAATCCAACCCCCATGCTTCTCTCTGGAAGTCCCCCAACACACTCTCGGCCTTTCGGGTACTAGAGGACTCCGTGCAGGTCTCAAAATTACCCACGCCTTCCAGCCCACAGCCTGTGGCTCAGACACCCGCTTTGTGCGCTCTGGAGGGCCTCTCTGATTTTCCCGCCTCAGGAGCCATCCTCCTGCTTCTGCCTAGGCCAGCATATCTGTCCATTCTCAGAAAGCTGTCCCTGAGCACTCAGCCTATGGCCGGGCCTGTACCGGTACGCTGCTCATCCTCACACCTGCTCATCTTCATCTGAGTCTGGAGCTGTGCTTGTCTTTTGCCTGTAGAAAATCCACTGCGGCCATGAGCAGAGGGCTTTCCCTGAGCTGTGTGGCGCTGTGTCTGTGGTCCCGGGCTGTGCGTGGCTCAGCACTGGTGCTCAGTGGTGGCCGACCGTCCTCTCACCTGAGGCGCTCCCATCTCACCCTTGAAGCAGCATAAAGTGAGCAGCATCAAATAGGAAAGCACACCTGCTCAGCAGAATGCAGGGGAGCTTCCCAGCTGCGAAGCTCAAGCTAAGTGTCACCATTTTTTAAAAATGTTATCACATACGAGATATGTTAGGAGTTTTGTTTTGAGAACAAGGATTTTCTTGTGAAAATCACAGTTTTGTTAGGACACAATGGGGGTCGAGGACACAGCTCAGTGGCCCAGCACCTGCCTGGCAAGCACAAATTGTGAGTTCAATCCCCAGGACTCCCCCAAAGGATAAAATGGACCCAAATCGTGGCCTGATTTCTGCTCTGTGCACCGTTAGAAGGCACTCAGACTCTCCAAGACACATGTCTTCTCTGTGTTCTGTCTAGGTGTCCTCCCAAAGCCTCATGTGCTTCCAGGTAGGGACTCTGTGGCAGCTGTATTTAGGGGGTGTGAGTATGGATTGTGGGTGTGTAATAACTGAATCAGCCCACTGGCTGGCCTAGAGAGGTTCTGGGTATGAATGATGGAAAGGCCCACTGTGGGTATGGACAGCACCAGCCAAAATCCCTGAAGCCTGAATGGAATACCAAAGGAAGCAATGCTTGCTGCTGCTGCTGCCTCCCTCCCGCCACACCCTGGACAGTTTCTCCTCTGCCGTGCCCCTCTCCAATGCCACTCCACCCTGGACTCAGCCAGTGGTGGACTGAAACCCCTGAAAACTATGAGTCAATGTAAACCTTCCCTTCTTTAACGTGTGGGGGTTGGGTATCTTGTCCCAGCAATGAGAAAGCAATCAAGGCACTCTATAAAATGGGACAGGACTGTGACTCAGCAGTGGAGTGCTTGCCTAGCATGCATAAAACCCTGGGAGCCATCCCCAGCATTCCAAGCAAATAAAAGAAAAAAGAAGAGGGGACAACAGACTGATTGACACCTTATGGTTTTAGAACTCAGAAGAGACAGCACGCAGAAGGCTGGAGACCTGTGGCAAATCACAGCTGCACAGAGCTCAAGCACACTCACCTTGGGAAGCAAAATTGTCTGCAGTGCAGGAGCTGCTTGGTTTTAAATGCAAATCCTTCAGGCAGCCCCTGAGGGCCCTGAAGCACTTAGTCCACCCCTTGATCTTGATACACTCTCCTAACAACCGAGGGGGCCGCTGCTAGCGCCGCACTCACCGGCCACCCTGCTCTCCTAACAGATCCCACTTCCACTTGCTGCACTAATACACCCAGCAGACACTTCGCCTCCCATGCTCTCAGGAGCAAGAGGTGCCCCATGCACAAACCGTGTGAGGTCACATAGCACCGCACGTGCCAGCATGCAGGCTGCTAGCAAGAGCCTCGCTCCACACCCCTGCCTCTGTCCTGCTTAGAGGATGCACTCAAGTCCCACAAGTGGGCAGACATCATGCGAGCAGGAGGACAGAGTCTTCCGGAGACAATCACAAGCTTTACAAGTTCTCTCAAGATAAATAAGCAAACCCAGTGTTGCAAAATAGGAAGGGGTGGAGAGAAGGAAATAACCAAAAACTGGAATGTGCTGTGTACATGCACCAGTTCTCTACAGTGAGCACAACCAAATGTACCTCCAAAAGGTACTAATAAGAGACAAAAAATCAAATAAATTTCCTAAAAGGTAGCAAAAGAATGTGAACGTGGAAGATGAAGAGACCGAGCTCTGACTGCCCCTGGTTGGCCGTGTTCACCACTACTGCCTCCTCCTCGGTCTTTCTGCGTGCGTGAGTTTCATGGGGTTTTTATATTGCATGTGACTCTCGAGAGAAAAAGAACCAAGAAGATATGACAATAGATATACAGATAGATGTAACGGCACAGATACAGAAATAGATACAGAGGCATGAGAGTGGAAAGGGCTGGCTTGCGCATTATGAAGGTGCTGGCGCACAGACTCCCGACCTCTGCTGGAGTAAGTCTACTCTGAGGTCAAGCTCTGCAGCCAGAAGGGCCAAAGGCAGGGCTGCTGGTCTGGAAGACCCTACGAGAGCCGATGCTGTGGCTGGAGTCCAAAGGTAAGAAAATACTGTCCAGCCCAGTGGGCGGGGTCTGCCTTTGCACGTGCAAGGCTACTTGTTTTAGATAGGCCTTCAGTTGATTGGCCAAAGCCCACCTACAGTGGGCAGGCCACCTGCTTTACTCAGCCCACTGGATCACATGTTAGCCTCATCTAAAATCATCCTCCCAGGCCCATCAAAGAGATCTGTCCAAATGTCTGGGCACCCCGGGATCGGCCAGGTCGGCACATGGAGTTAGCATCACTCGTAGCCAGATGAACTGGACCCACACTCCAGATGCTTCCCAAGCCTCTGTAAGCAGCAAGACAAGGCCTTCTTCAGGAAGAAGCTTCCTAGCAGTGTTCCTCCACCTGCCCGCTTTACAGGGGGGTGGTCCACAGGGAAGGCAGTCGACCATGAAAATGGCTCTTAAGGGGATGAAGAACAGTGAAGGAAATTGAGCTGCGGTGGCTTGACATGCTAGCTATCCCTCAAAGCACAGCTCTTGTAAAAGTCTCAAGAATAGCAAAGAAACACTGCCAGTGCCACCCCAAGGAATCCTCCAGAATTGTGCCCAAAGGAGGTTTGAAATCTGGTGCTCAGCCCAGGAACACAGACCCCAAGTAAACCATAAAATGCATCAGCGTTCCAAGAGCCTGTATGAGGTTCTCATGCAGTGGGCTCTGATCGTTCTCTCAGATACTCGTGAATGCATGTGTGACTTGCATGCAACACACCAACTTATTTTCTCATTAAAAGTGTTTTCATGAGCCCAAGGGAGGGGTCCTAATTTATATCTGGTACTTGATGACTCAGTTCACTGATTTGTTAGATGATTGAATCCACACTAAGTGCCACACTCTAGGGACACAAAGCTACGCACTTTGGGAAGAGGGTTAAAGAGCCAGATCTTTTCTGGAAGAGACCACCTCTCATTGGCACCAATGCATACACAAGTACCTCATGGCAGAAGAAAAGGACTGATCCAGGACACTCCCAGACAGTGAGCTAGCTGTGTCACTAGCAAAGGCATTTAGTGTAGCCGGTGATGTTTGCATGTGAGGGCCTATGAGGACGCAGTGAGAGTCTGTGCTTGTTCTTGCAGCCCCGGGCCAGCTGAGCGACCTTACACGAACTGCAGCCCATCTGCGAGGCTCACTGTCCCCATGAAGGAGCACAAGAAAGTAAGACTGGCCATCACAGGATCAGCTTGCAAGGCACACACTAGGGTGCCCTGGTGCCGCAAGTGAAAATGCAACAGGCACCTACCTCTGCCATGACAGTCTCCAAAGCAGCAGTAGCTCTGCTAGTAACGTAAAAGGTTTGCAGGTGACGGGTGTGATGCAATTTATGACTCCTTTTTCTCCTACCAAATAGTCATGGTCACTCAACTGTCCCTAGTGACCCAGTTCTCATCAAGGCAAGCTGTTTTATCTAAGTAAATAGCACGGGGCCTGCAAGGATATGAAGAAACTGAATCAAGCAATCTCATGAATGCTTTAGTCATAAAACTAGTGGCGCCTGCTCTGTGCTGTCAGTCCCTGGCCTTCTGAAAGTCTTCGGCAACTTCACTTTCTCTTACCAGAACAATACTGTGCTGCTCATGAACATTTTCTAAGTCCTCCTTTTAATTCATTCATATTTCTCTTTAACATAACAGTACTTTTATTAGCTTATCTGTTCATTAAGCATATTTTTTTAGCATCGACAAAGAGGTAGGTATTGTTCTGAGTTTAAAGTTTTAAATATCACCAAACTAGGCAGGTTCATGCCCAGGAACCTTAGTCAAGACAATTGCTCCCCTCATAATTGCCCAAACCTTCCCAGGCTTTTGGCCCACGTGCTTCCAGCCATCGCAGGAGCTTTCCACTCTCAAAATTCTCCATTCCACCTTCAGCTACTAAGCTCTTACCCTCATTTACAAAGGATGATTCATTCGAATGACTTCTTTCCACCCCTAGTCTCTGCTTCCCTGTGTCTCAGGTTCCCAGGCCTCACAAGGGGGCTGCAATGGATGGACACATGGAGAAGCTTGGGCATTTAGTTGTGGTGGGCGGAAGACTGCTCCTGTGAAGGCCTGCGTGAACAGCAAACAGCTCCTTGCACTGAATGAGGTCCTGGCATGCTGCGATGAAGACACGGGAGGGGAGCCCTCAGCAGCCCCTCCGGTCTCTCGTGCCAGTGGGAAGGAATGTGGTGTCTGCCCTAGGTCTGTGTTTACCCGGGGCATAGGCAACACATGACTTGTTTACTCCAAGCAAGATTGTAAACTTCAAACACTTTCGCGTGTGAGACATGAAAGGGCCTGCACATTTACTTTATGAAGTACAGCCGTGCCGCGTGGGGGAACCAGCAGGTGATTCTCTGCACATCAGAACCGCTGCCTTCCAATTTTCCTGTCCTGCAGACATTAGTGCTGGCCTTAGCTGACCCCTCTTCAAGGTCCCCTGTGATGTATTTTTGAACGTTTTCTCTGCTTTATGCAACATCACAGATCAGGTATTTAGAAAACCTTAACAAGTTTCTGGGAAGAGATGAAAGTATATTTTGAGATAAACACATTTTGGAAACATTAGCAAAACTTCTTGGAAGTTCAGCAGAAAGCAACTCCTGGAGAACTGAGGGCCACCAGAGTTTAGAGAGTGATGTCAGCATCTTCCAGTCCAGCAGTACGATCTCACATGGGTGGTATAGGTCTGTATTTTTACCTAGAGAGTAACCCCAGGCAGGACCCTCATGTTTGCTTAGCCCCACGGTCCTCCCCTCCAAGCCTTGCCACAGTGATTTCACATCACTGGCCCCACTCCAGGCCACAGGGGAGCTCCGTGGCTTGAAAACTGTCTGCCTCTCATCCTGCCTGCCTTTCACTTGTCTGATAACCTCCCCAGCAATCCTTCTGTCTCGGTCCACTCAGGCTGCTGTGACAAGATATTTAAGAACGGATGATTTACAAACAGTAGAAACTCGTGGCTCACGGTCCAGAAGCTATGAAGCCCAAGATCAAGGAGTGAACCGGTTGGTATCTGGTGGAGGCCTTTCCTCAGAGGCAGCTTCTGTACACACCTTCACCATACTGAGAGGCACACAGGCTCCTGTGGGCCTGCATCTGTGAGCAACTAAGCCTTCAGAGAAGGCCCTGCCTCCTGGCACTGAGGAGTAGGTGTGGGCAGCCCTGGGTACTGGCAGTCAAGGCAGATGCAAGCATTCCAATTATAGCACTGGCTGGTGGCCTCTCTGTGTCTCCTCAGCTCCACCTTGTTCCTGCCCCCAGCCCTAGCTCTGCTTCCCTGCTGCCATGCGTGTGCATCTGTCTCTGCCACTCTGTGTTTGCATATCTGTCTTCCCAGGCTCTCTGTGAGTCTCTGTTCCTCTCGGTCTCATCTCTATCCTCTCTCCTTCCTTTCCTGTTTCCTTCCCTTCCTCCCTCAGATTGGCCCATCACATCTCATACACTCACACACTGTGGCTGTCATCTTCAAAACATTATAAATTAACTGTATTTTACAAATTCACTATAAACATCTTCCTCTTGGTCAGTGTGCTCCTTAGTGTCTCGTTGCTCTGGCCAAAAGCCTGGCATAAGCAGCTCAGAAGACGTGAGGTTGATCACGGCTCCTGGTTTCCGAGGTTTCGGCCATGGCCAGCTGCTTATTGCTGTGGGCATACAGCGAGGGAAACACCCCGGCTGGGGGCAGATGGAGGCAGCCACTCCCTCCCCTGCAGCAGGGAAGCAGAGATGGAGGGAAGAGCCTGAGACCGCGAGTGTGGCTGCCTCCCTGCAGTTCTCTCACACCAGACCCGGCCGCCTGCTTCCGCCGCCTCCCTCAGCAGTTGGTGATATTCTCTTTGCTGCATTGGTCCACTGGTGTGGGCCCCTGTATCCCCTGCCCCGACAACAGGCATCTCTTGGGGCCCAAAACATGATGCTGTACCCGGAGGAAGGGAAGTGGGAAGGCCTCTCTGAGGGCAAGCTGCAGGACCCACCCAAACTTGGCAGCCAAGAAGAAAAGTGGGACTTCTGGACTCCTGCCTAGGAGAGGAGAGAAAAAGAAAGTCGAGCCATTCCAGAACTTGAATGAATCCCCAGAGAATCATACTGAATGAGTAGAATCATTCTCAGAATGTTCCCTACTGCAGTGTGCCATGTATCATTTGTGAAATCTAAAATTTATAAAGCTAGAGGACAAGTCCGTGGTTGCCAGGGTTTGAGGAGGAAGTGGGGCAGGAGGGGAGCAGGAGGGGCTTCCTGGAGGAGTCGCTCCGCACCTCGACTGAACCTCAGTTGCCGGGGAGGTTGGGGATGACACCTGTGTGTGTGACTTTTGGAGAGCCCAGGGGCAGTTTCCCTAATGCCAGCCCCCCTAGCATACATGCTTGGGCCTCAGGTGGCAGCTGTGCCACCTTGTCTCCATGTCAGTGCTCACCAATGATAGAAAACCTCCTGCGCTGCTCCATGGCCTCAGGCAACAGGCATTTCTTGCTCATCCGGGTTTGTGGTTTAGCCCTCAGGGACCATGACGTAACAGGTAGTCATCACTGTTGCTGCTGACCAGATTACTTCAACAGCTAACAACACAGATGCTGACGCCTCACAATTTCTGTAGGTCAGGAGTCTGGGCCCAGTACTTCTGTTTCAGTTGGTCTCCAAGGTAACAGTGCCACAGGGCAGGCTACCAGGCTCCAGTCTCTCCTCGGAGCACCCTGGGCGGGAGCTCTCCCCAAGCTCACCCCTGCTGTGGGCACAAGATTCCTCTGGGCTGCCCAGCCAGAACATCTGTCCTCCCTGACTGTGGAGAAAGCCCTGCTCAACCCCTTGGGCTACGGCCCCTCTTAGTGACAGGGACTGCTCCAGGGGCCGCGTCAGAAAGTGTGCCGAAGAGAAAGCACCTGTCGCCATGGGCTTTTGTGTGTTTGTTTCGTTGGTTGTATTTTTGGCGACTACAATTCTACTCTAATGGCAATCGAGATGTTAAAACAGTTCAATTGTCTGTGCTGTGCTCCTTGGTAGAAAGCAGGTTTTAAGGAAGCTTCCAGACTCATGCAGACCGTCCTTGCGTCCTGGATGTGAAATGCTTCAGAGGTGTTTTAATCTTTTATTCAAATAGTCATGAAGGACATGCTATTGTTGCACAATGAGACAAGATCTCAGTGGACAGGCATCACTGTGAGAGAGTACCAAGCCACCTGCCTAAGCCTACACAGGGCTGTGTGTGTTGTAACGTGCTGCAGAGTATGGGCTCAGAGAATGTTTTGCTGAAAAGACAGCATGTCTAACTGCACACTTTTCCATAATGAGTCCCAAAGAGGTGGATCGTGTTCTCCAGGCAAAATCCATAGTCAGCTCCTAGCACAGCAGGCCATGGTTGTCTGTATACCCAGTTTACAGCTACACACACCAGAGTTCTGAACACCGCAAAAGTGCTAGCCTGCCACTTCTATGAGATTAAAGCAAGTCCAAATGGTCCGCCTCTTGCCCAGGGAAGAGAGTACACGGGCTTTGATATCAGGAGACATCTCTGCTGCTCAGAGTTCCACAGCAGCCACAGGACAGGCCCAGGCATGCGTAGTAACATTTCCAGTGTTTCTATACTGCTGCACAACCCTTCCACCTGCCTGTGTGTGAGCTGAAATTCTTGACCCGGCCAACTGCATTCTCCAGCACCTTTCACTGAATGTCTGCAGCGAGCCTGTGGGCTGGATGCCGAGAGGTAGAACTGAAGACTCTCCAGCTTGCACACTGAGTGCAGGCAACGGAATGCCAGTGGAATGAACTGTATCGGCTGATAGCCGGGGTGAGAGTTGTAAGTGCTGTGGGGGGTGAAGTCTGAAGACATCTGTGGATGGAGACTGGGGAAAGAGAGAGAGGAGGACAAGAAACAAGGGCAGCATGGGGACAAGGAAGCAGACAGGGCAAAGGCTCTGAGCCAGGAGCGCTTCTGTGCACTGGGAGTATGGCCCTGGGGCATGCGATGCAGGAAGAAACAAGGGAGGCAAGGCAGAGGGGCAGGCCTAGAGACCATTAGAGACTGAGTTTCATTGTTAGGAAGGGGGGGGCTTTAGGGTCCCTTCCCGAGACCCAAGCACATCAGGAGAGACCTAAGTGCTTCATGAGATGGTTTCTGACTCTTACCCTTGTGTTGGATTTCCCATTTGTCTTTGATCTAATTCAAAGTACTGAAAATTTGCAAAGCATCAGCTCACGAGAATTTGAACTGTGAACTGCTCTCCTTGAGCTGGAGCCTTTGCCCATTTTCACACACTGGCTTCCCCCATGAGGTCAACTGCAAGTTAGCAACCAAAATGCACACATGCTAGGGATATAGCTCAGCAGCCAAAGACTAGCTCAGCACTCATGGGTGAGGCCCTGGGTTGCATCCTGGTACTACAAACAGAAGGAAGAGCTTTTCTGCTCTTTTGCTTTTTCTGAGCAAACTTCCTGACTTTCCTCTGAGCAAATACCACCTCCATTGACTAAGCACTAAATGAAGTTCAGAGGCAGGAAGAAGAGCTCCTGTCGACCCAGGCAAGGTATCCGTGGATGCAGTGCTCCAGGCTGCGCCGTGGGCCAGGAGGGCTGCGGTTCTTCCTCAGTCTGGAGCTCTCCACTTCGGACTAGATGGCTGCCATGGCTTGTATCTAGTTGTCCCCCCAGAGCCTCATGTAAATCACGGGGCCATCAGCACTCAAGGAGCAGCATGTGGCTCTAGGGCAGGGCCAGAGGACCAGGGCTGGCTTGAGGGACGGGGCCAGAGGGACAAACTGTTAAACCGACAGCATGCTTTTATCCCCCACCACACCCCTCCAGCCTGGTCGCCTGTCTTGGAAGTGTGGAGTGGATCACCCTGGACACAGTGGCACCCCAGCCTCTTTTCCAGACTCTGAAGCACAGGGCGGCAGTGTCTTGAGGTCTTGCTATATAATTCAGGCTGATTTAAACTATGAAACCTCCAGCAACTGTGAGCTAAACAAACCTTTCCTTCCCTAAGCTTGAGTGTCAGGTATTTGTCCCAGCAACAAGAGAAGAGTAACTGAGACGATGGCTTTGGCTTTTCTTGGTTGGGAGTGTAGCAGCGTCCCAGTCCTGACTCACTAATTGCCAGTGTCATCTCCTCAGCTGTGACCTCCAAATATCTCCACACAATGCTAAGTATCCTAGAAGGGCAATAGGACCCCTCCTGAGAGCTATTTCACCTCTGGCAGGTGAACCTCTGACCCTCAATTGCTTTGCAGCAGTGGGGACATGTTGGGAGACGAACTCAAGAGTAGAAAGTAAAACAATGGATTGTTTGGGTCTCTGTGCAAAATCCACGCTCATGTGACTGAGACACTCAGTGGAACCACAGCGCTAGGGCGCGAGGGTCCCCATTAAACTCCGAGCCACCTGACGGTAAGAACTGAATCATACGCAGGGCTGTGTGTCAGCCTCTATACCAGCTCTTTACATAGGGGAGTTTCTTAATAGGCATTGGTTTAATGGTAAATAAACACAACTTGGCCTTTTGGAGCCCGAGTGCCCAACCAGTAACCCAAAGCCCGCTTACTCAGCCCTAAGTTAGACCGGAGCGTCTGCTGCTCCGCAGCTGGCATACCTCAGCTCAGGCGCCAACAGAGGCTCTGGGTGCCTGCCGCAGCAGCCCTCAAGCTCTCCACCACCGAGCCGACAGTTCTTCTCGTGGTTGGCACTACCAGTCCACTGCTACCTGGCACCCATGGTGAATTTTAAGGAGGACTCACTGTGTTCTTCAGGGTAGTGCAGTTGCCTGAAGGCAGTGCTTAAGTTAGCTACACCCAGCGACCACGTGCAGAGGTCCAGCCTCGGGAGGCGGCAGTGCAACAAGGCAGCAGCTCCTGCCCCGAGAGAGCTCGGGGAGCAGGGTCACCAGCCCGCAGCACATGGGCTTCATCCCAGAGAAGGCTGCACCGCGCAGGCCAAGGGATGGTGAGGCATAGTGCTGTGACTCTTGCTTGTGCCATACCCAGAAAAAGGTGCGTCTGAGAACTAAATCACATTAGTACCAGCAAGCCTAGACAATGAGGTCATTCTGTCAACACTCTTCATGAAGTGGGCCACACAGTCCCCACCTTCCCCACTGGCCATGTCAGGACAGACTCTTCCATCTCAAGTGCCAGTGTTGGCTTCCAGGACTGTGTGTGAAGAAGGGTTCTGAGGCTGTGCTCAAGCCCATGCTTGCCTGGCTCTACTTCTAGGAATTGACCACCTTTGACCTAGGTGCAGATTACATCACAAACATGGTCACCAGCTCAATAAAGACCCAGCCACTGTTGCACGTGTGTGTCCGAATGTCTGTGGTCATGCTGGGTTCATCTTGCACTCTGACAGTCAAAATCCAGCAATCAGCCACGACTACCATCAACAGAGACCAGTCCAGCCTGGTGGAGGTGGTTGGTGTGCTTTCATCTCCTGCTGCTTCCTTTCTGCCCCCTCTCCCACTGCTGTTCTCTGGCCTTGCTAGAAGCCTCTCAGCTCAGGGCACTTTGGGCCAGATCCGTCTCACTCTTCTACGAGGTAACTGGGACCAGCCCTTCCCTCTCTTCATCTCAGCAGTGAGGCCTTCCCTGGCCTTCTTGTGTACAGCTGCAATTCCAGTCCGTCCTTCTTCTATCTGTGGCACATGCACTGCTTGTGTATTAAAGGTAGCTTTCTCCTAAGAGTCTCCACCCATTCTGCCCACAGATATAACCTCAACAGCCAGATCAGTGCAGGCACGTGGGAGCTGCTCAGTAAATATTTCAGAAGTGAAAAGCTGGATAAATCAATGGGAGCCAAGGGTTCTAAGCCAGTAATGATTAGGAGTTGTGAGAGATTTAGAAGCCTCCTTGCCCCTCCTATAAATGACCTCACACAGTAGTGCATGGGCCAATGAGCCAGTCTAGAGTCATGCTGTCCCATGTGAGAGTCACTAGTTGTGTGTGACCAGCTGGACTTAAGGTAATTAAACCCGATCATCCAGATTTCCAGGGCTCAGCAGCCACATGGCTGGCCACGCCGTGCTGGAAGCATAGAGACGGCACATGAATCACCGCAGTGTGCTATTGCCCAGGCCTGGGGTAGGAGATTCATTCTGACACCCTCAAGCAGCCACTGTCCTGATGCGCTGTCTGTGAGAGACTACTACTGAACAAGCTTATCCTCCCGGGCAGGAGCAGGGGAGGCCCATGAGTGTCTAGTGGAGCCTGTGCTGTGTTTCTGCCCCTGCTCTTTATTTTGGGGTCTTGGCCTCCTTGCAGATGTTCATGGTAGTGGATTCACCAGAAGACCTCCCATCAATAAGTGATCCACCTGACCACACAAAAATGGCCTTCTTACCCAGAACTCTCCTTCACTGTCCTCGCAGATGCAGGCATGCGGCACAGCTCTCAGGACCGCCCAGAGTGAGGGGAAGGAGGCCAGGAGGATGGGGCTGCAGCTCTGCTTTGCATCAGCACAAGGGGCCAGGCTGCTGTGTTCCTGGAAGGGTCGTCAAAAGTCAGTTTGGACTGTACCCGGCCCTCAGGTGAAGAGTGTTCACAATGCATAGACCTGGGAGTACTCCCATTAAGCCACACTCTAGCATCTGCCGCCCTGAAGGAAGGGCCCTCTGCCCCTTCCCCACTGTCTTCTAGGTAACACAGTGAGAGGAGTCCATGCCGCAGTTTCACAGGATAGCATAGGGATGGAGGTGTCCACATGGCTGGGCTTGGGATTCTGGAGGGCTGGGCTAAGGAGGGAGGGTAGGGATGGTCTATGGGGCCCAGCAAAATTACTGGGCTTCTCTGCACATTTGGTTTTTCAGATGCAACATGTATCATGTTAATGATATCCATTAGTTGTTGGGGCTGATCGGCCCCCAATCTCCCACACAAGTGCAGCGAAGGTGTGAGAGAAGTGGTGTGATTTCAAGGCCCCAGGAGGACCAAAAACCTCTCACAGAGCTTGAGATTTTCTGGGGCTTTAGACAAAGATCTCCTCTGGGTGGCCATATTTATTGGCTTTTCCAACAAGGGAGGAGGATCCTGAGGAAGATGCAGGAATCTGGGCAGGGCTGGGATCCCTTTCAAGGACTTCTCTAAGTAATTATGTTAATGTAGGAGAACTCTGTTATCCCCAGGAAGGCCCTCGCTGCAGGAGTGAGAAGTTCGGAGCTGCAGTCTCCTTTTAGTTGACTGGGTTGGAGCCAAACGCGCTCAGCAGTGGCCTGCCTTGTCCTTTAAGGCATCCCCACTTCACAGGCCAGCACAGGCCTCAGCGGGGACCAGGGACACACAGAGGTTCACCAGCACGAGCCCACCGCCCACCTCCAGACAAGGGGCCAAAGCCTCGGGCACTCCCTGTAGGCATGAAAGCCAGAGCCACTTCCTGGTGCACACAGTCACGGCACAGCTGTCACAGGGACTGAACACACCGAGAAGTGCTGAGCGCCAGAAGGAAGCCGGCGTGCAGAAGCCAACAAAAGGTGATGGAAGGGCCGGTGCGACAGCTCAGCAGGCTACGTGCCTGCTTTAGCAAGCATGGGGACCAGGGATCGATCCGTGGTCCCCCGTGCCCACCGGCCCCACCCCTGGGGTGTGCTGACAGTGAATGAGTCTGGGCACAGTTACACATGCCGAAATACCAGTGCCGGGGGAGGCTGCACACAGGAAAATCACTACGAGTTCGAGCTGTCTAGTGAGACCCTGTGCCAAATACATAAATGAGTGATTAAGAAAAGGATAATGGAGTGTGAGAAGAGGACAGCAGGGATGGCCTTGGGGAGCACCTGCAGCTACACAGCCCTGTCCCAGGACACAGCCTGTGTACAGAGGTCTGTCCAAGGCCTCGCTGCACTCCATGGACCACATTTGAGACAATTCCATGTAACGGCTGGCACAACGTCACCACCCACAAGGAAGACAGCAGCTCCAGCCCTGTGGCTCAGACTGGCTCAAGACCCAACTCTGCCCCTCCTTTTCTATGCAGCATGAACTAATTAGTCAGCCTCACTCTGCTGCTTTACAAAGTAGCACCTGTTTCCACAGTGCTGCTGTAGAACGAAATGCAGCACCCTGCTCAGCTGCTGAGGCTGGCAGCGGGGACTGTCCAGGAGGAAGCAGCCCTGATAATTCAGCCTTTAGGAAATACGAGGCAGGAGAATATCTCAGTTACGTTTCATTCATTGCTGGGACAAAATCCCTGACACCCCCAAGTAAGGAAGGAAAGATCTATTTAGCTCACCGTTGGTGGAGGTTTCAGTCCACACTCGGCTGGCTCCAAGGCAGAGAGGCGCGTGGCTGAAGACAGCAGCTCACAGAGGCAGGAAAGGGAGGAGGGCGGCTGTGGCTGCTGGCAGCCTCTTTCTCCTCCTCACGTGGTAATGGAAACGACCCACCCCAGGCGGGTGGAGCATTCACAGCACTGGATCATGACTTAATCACAAGCTCTAGAAGCTGCCCCAGGACTGCATGGGGCTCTGAAGTACAAATATCAATGAGACAGTTTTAAGACACCTTAACAAGATGGATTTGATAAATTAATACATTGCAAACTGTTTTCATAATGTTTTGGTATCGTACAAGGTGCATACATGACATTATACTTACAGACATTATTATAGCAGCTGTCTCTTATCAGCAAATTAAGAGAGTGTAGCTGTTTACTTATCTTATTTTTTATACCTGAATTATAACACAGATTCAATAATTAATACTTCTACCTTGTTATTTTCCTAGTGGTTGTCCATAGTACTAGAAGCCGACATAATATCCTGTCCAACCACCATTAGTGCAAATCTTGCCTCTCGTAGAATTATGTAGAAGCACGGCGTTGTCTATCCCAACTGTACTGTCCATACGCACACATCATGATTCTTCCTTTCTATACCCCTTCCTTTGTCTACACCTGTCAAAGATGGGCACTCCATTGTCATTCAACTAATTTAGGTGTCTGAACTCGACGACACAATCTAACACAGTCCAGCATTCTACAACAATAGTGAGTTATCTGAAGAAGTTGTCGACCATAGCCCTTTACAGCTCAACTTACTATTATGGCCCCTCAGTGTACACCTCATTTTTATACTTTTCTGCTGGATGGGTAAGACCTTGATAGAGCAAGACCTGTATACCAACACGTGAACTTTTTGTTTCTGATGAGGTCAGTGAAGTCCCCTCAGGGTTTATCTTGTAGTCCTGTGCCTTATTCTGTAGATCCTTTGTCTGTGTCATCCATGTGGATGAGTCTCGGCCCATGCTTGACCTCTCCCACACTCTTCAGAGATGAGAAGTCAAAGCCCGAGCTCATCCACCTGGGCAAAATTAAACCTGTTTCCTGGGCTGGCCCCTTCCCCACACCACACTCCCTCCTGGCTAGAGCACGGCCTGTCCCTGCCCAGACTCTGCTCCCTTCCCTGCCCACCGGAGCAGCCTCTCAGACCCAGCCACCACCGGAGCCTCCACTTGGCTCCCAGCCCCCGTGCATGCAGAGGCCACGTTCTCTCCTTGGCTCTGTCCCCACTGTCTCCCTTCCTCTCACCTTCTGCACGCTTCATGCCATGACCTTTCAAGTGAGTAGCTCACTCTCCACCACAGGGCTCTCACTCCACATCTGGGAGCACTGGCCAAGACCCACATGTAGGGGAAGGAATTCACTGCATCTCCCCGGAGCACTGGCTGAGAAAAGCCCAAGAGAAGAGCTGCCGCGCTGGCTTTTAAGTTGCTTCCCAGGTAAATTCCTCTGCAGTTTGCCAAGGATTCCGAATAAATGATGTTTTGCCCATGGTTCTCTTTGTGATGAGGGCAAGTCCACTCCAGAGGAAACTGGATGGGAAAGTGCGCAGTGACAGCGATTTCCTCCTACAACCACCATGGACTCCCAGTGGCCCCGTCCTGTGTCCTGAAAAGCATTGCTCGCAGTTGTGCATGAATCTATCTAGCAGGAAACCCAGACGGTGAACTCAATGAGCTAAGCCCAGGCTGGCGCTGTCACAGGCAAGCCCCAGACCTCCATGCTGTTTCTACTCGCAGCACAGAGCACAGAGAGGGTGAAGCGAGCAGGCGGGAAGCTCCTGATCCCAGCACCTGGGCGGAGGCCAGCAGCAGTGCTCTCCCCGACAAAAGGGAGCAGCAGCGAATTCAGCATGGTCCCTGCCCTCTGGACCTGCATGCTGGCAAACGAGGCCAGCTGAGCCTCACAGTGTGAAAACGAGGCCAGTCCCCTGCGCCTTCCTTCAACAACCTCTATTGGGATGTCCTGAAGCAGCAAATATGCAAACTGTCCTGAGCCAGTGCATTATTTTTTAAACTTGTACTATCTTGAAATAGAATTTTGCATTTAGCAACCAAATACACTCAGTTTTTGTTTTTTTTTTTTTTTGGTTAGAAGCAAACTTGGGATAAGCGAAGCATAACGAGAGCAGTGCATTAACCAGTCCTCCTTGACTGCAACAAGACCTCAGCTGGCGTAACTTGGGAACAGGCTCATCTGGCTGCTGGTGAGGCGGACTGGACAGGCGAAACTGGCCCTGCAGCCCCTGGGCCTTTCCTCTGTGCCTACACTGGGCCGCTCTCTCATAGCGTCCACTAGTTCCTAATAGTGCCAATGGCTTCCCTCGGGAGGAAAGTTTCTAGAGTCATGCTACAGCAAGCCAAACAACAGCAAGTCTATGGCAAGGTCCCAGAAAATGTGAGAGCAAAGGAAAGCACGGACTGAGGGAGGTGGCGCTGGGCGGCAGGGCAGGAACCTGCCGGCCTTTACTCCTGGGCCTCGTCAGAACTGATGGGCCGCACCTGCTGCCCACCTGCAAGCGCCCACAGGGCTGCGGCACTCTGTGAGGAGGAAGTGCTGACGGGCCTGGCCAGGGCCCAATGTCACTCCCGCTGGCTACGCCTCTCAGCCTCAGCACAGTGGCATTTCTCGCTGGGGCATGCACTCAAGGTCTTGTCAAGTGTTCCCCGGGGTGGGGGAGGCAACTGGGACTACTGAGGGGACACGGGGGGTAGGGGAACAGCAGCATCATGGCGGCTGGGCCTGGGGAGAGTTGGCTCCCAGGCTGGGTCCACTGACAGGATTTCTCCCTGGAGCTTCGAACTCAGATGCTTTGGCTAGCTCCATCTGAATACTGTAACACTGAAGACAAACGTAGCGCTTCCTCTTGAGCCCACGCCTCTCGCTCCTGCCACCCACTCATTCTTGCCAAGCAAGCTACACACATCACCCCGCATCTCCATCGCCCCTCTCTGAGTTCCTCACCCAGATTCTGTCCGGTGGCTCACAATCTTTTTTTCTTTGCTTCCTGGTTTTCCTGCATAGTGGCAGAAGCCTGCAGCTTGGGCTCTACTGTTCTTCCTCCGCAAGGACTGCATGAAACTGTTAAGCATATGGGCTCTGGAGTCTGAGTTCAAATCTTGTCCTTCCTCATGCCTGCTGTGTGGATTGGACCGGCCACCCTGCCTCCCTGGCTTATCCTCTTCTGCCCCGTGCAGCAGGCACCTGAACTTCTGCACTTAGCATTCTTCTTTAGTCAGTCACCTCCGTGTGGCCCTCGCCCCTGTGCCCCTGAATGAGCGCTGGCTGCTGGAATTCTCTCACCACCGTCACTGCTGTCCACTCACCCTCTGTCCTAAGGCCCCGGGTCCCCAGCAGAGTCATCACTGACTGCAAAGACAGCGGCCCCCAGAGCCCTCCGGTGTGGACGGACATCATCCCTCGCCTGGAGCAGGTGCTCTGGGCCGGGGTCCACTCAGGGTCCACCCGCGAGGCTCGGGAGCCGCAGCGCCTCTGTCTGTAGCAATACCACCACATACGAGGATGCTGAGGAGTCCTGGCCTGAATCCCTGCAGCGGCACGGTGCAAAGTTCCTGCAGCCTCAGTTTCCTTGTCTGTAAATGGGTACACAATTATTGTATGCACCTTGCCAGATTCTGTGGTTTAGAAATGAAACATTTTATTGTGATGTAATTTGGTAAAATTTGAAACTCAGTAGGGATACAAGGGTTATCCTTTCTCTCTTTTTGTTTTTGCATTTTTTTAGGACAGGGTCTACAAGGTCTCACTACGTAGATCAGACTCATAGTGATCTGCTTGTGCTCAGCCTTCCAAGAGCCAGAACTACAGGCATGCGCCAGCGCACTCAGTCTTAATCACCATCTTAGCATGCCTCAGGGGCTGGGCCAGCACGGCCGGCTGCGGATCAAGCCCCTGGACCCTGAGTCTGCGCAGGCAGGCGCTGCGATCTGCTGAGCTATTTGGCTGGCCCTTTTTCATTTTTCACTCTTAATCCAGAGGATGAGGGGCTAAGACAGGATGCGGAGCTGAGGCAACCCCAACACACATGCCTGAGTCCTCTGTTGCTGTAAGCATTACCAGAGACTTCACGGTTCATAAACAAAATAACAAATTTCTTTTGTTTAGCTCGCACTTCCAGGGGTCCAAGAGAATGGTGTGCGCGCCTGTTGGCTTCCGCTGAGTCTTGTGATGGGGTGTCACTGGAAAGCAGACGAGTGCAGAAGAGGCAAACACGTCAGAGTAGCTCCCCCTCACAGCCTGCTCATCCAGTGAGAGCCCAACCAGGGCACCCGCTCACTCTGAGCTGGTCCTATCTTAAAGAAAGGCTGGAATGAGCTTGTGAGGGTGGAGCCCACCTCCTAATCACCTCCCAAAGCCAGGCCGCCTTTCCACAGGGTTATGTGAGGAATCAGGCTCTGTCATGAGTTGGGAGAATAAACACTTTCCCGCCAAAGCACCACCGAAGATCTCCGTGCTCAGCCGTAGGACAGAAACTTGGCCAGTCACTCAGAACCAGGGTGTGCAGGACCACACGGTGCTAAGAATCATGTTAGTGCCATCACGTTAGGGCCCTAAAAGGAGCGCTCCAGAGCCCCAGTGAGAGAGGTGTGGCCCACAGCCATGCAGCCAGGGAGCACCCTGGAAACCAGCTGTGGCGCAGTATTTATGTGGAATTATGACACTAGTCTTGGCCTTCAGAGAAGAAAAACTCCATGGGTCAGATTTCAGTAAGAAAGCACAAAGGGCCCTAATGTGTGCCAGACATTTCATTAGGAAATATAATTATAGGATATATATCTTATTCTGAGTCTACCCTGACCCCCCAAAAGTAGATAGTACAAGCCCAGAGGATCAGTGCTGTGCCATGG
Source organism: Ctenomys sociabilis (assembly GCA_004027165.1). Classification (NCBI taxonomy): domain Eukaryota; kingdom Metazoa; phylum Chordata; class Mammalia; order Rodentia; family Ctenomyidae; genus Ctenomys; species Ctenomys sociabilis. Next base: position 119,447 of record PVKA01001614.1, on the reverse strand, counting down.
GTCACTGAGCTCTAAGAAGAGCAGAACCTGGACCAACGTCAAAGCCTTGTCCTGAAGTGTGGCTTCTTTATTCTGTGACCTCTTGCCTCATGGTCACCATACACTGCTCTTTTAAAACATAATTACACTCATCAGTTGCTCCTGGGCTGGCTAATTTAAATTTTGCAGCCAAAACAGCTGTTCCTCCAAGGTGACTGTAGGAGCTCTGAGGCCCAGAGAGATTGGGGACAGGGACAACACAGCCGCCTGCCAAGACATAACCCATGTGTGTAAGCCTGGCACCGGGCACCTCCGCAGGCTGCATTCCCAGTGAGAGACAAGTAAGGTCAAGGTTGACAGGAAGTCTCACAGGTGAAACTGAAGTGCTCAGCTGCACACCAGGAGGGCTGCCAGGACACTGTTGTTTGGAGGAACCAGCTTCAGGCTTTAGGGCGGTGAGAGAGACATGGAAGAGGCAAGGCCACAGCCGGGGGTTTGGGGCCTTTGCCCAGGAAAGGAGGCATATCCACATTGCGATGTTAGGTGCCCAGCCGGGGCTCCCTCCGTCTGCCAGCCACCTCCCCTGGGACTGTTTCAGTGTTATTCAAAGTGACAGAGGAGAGACCTGGGATGTGTGAGTGCGGAGTGGGCGAAATGGAGTGAAATCTATACACATGGGCACAGCCCAAGGTTAAATGTTCCATGCTAAACAATTGCATTCCAAAACTTTGAAAAATCCAAAGTCGTTCTAAGGTACAGAAAAGTGAAAAAGGCAAAATAAATAAGTTTCTAAAAGGCCCGTGGCTTTTGTAAGAACAAAGGACATTCACGGTTTTATGTGCATAAAAAAAACTAGGAATTCATGCTGTCTTTAAATTGGGATAATCATTTCAAGGCTTCCACTGTTATTGCCAAGTTGGTGCTGAGGAGACTGGTAATTTTGTCTGAGAGACAAAAGCTGTGGAGAACTCCAGGTTAAGCCAGCAATTAATCAGACCCCAGCAGGAGCTGCTGAAGACCACAATGCACCTCGTGGCCCTGCCAGAGCCACCATTTTGGCTGAGGAGGAGAAGGTGGAAGGGCCTGGAAGCCAACATCAAGCATGACCTGTTTTTGTTGTTGGTGTTTTAGAGACTACAAGTTAGAAAAAATGACCAGTGATACAGAATTTCACTTAACAAAGTAATATGAAACTCTGGGTTTAATTGGATCTAGAATTTCTACTTGGGAAGGAAGAGCCACAGGGCGTGAAGGGACCACATGGGAAGGAGAAAGCTAGGAAAAGCATCCCAAAGAGGCATTTGTGAAGCAAGCACAAAGATTTTTGTAGCCTGTGTGTAGGCATGCAGCAGCTGAAAGGGGACAACCACGCAGAAAGGCCTCCTTCCAGGTGACCCCTGCGACCTCATGGCCAGTGACACTACCCAGAAGCCCCCAGGGCCCAGGCTGCCCTGTGCATCCCCCAGATGGGAAGAACCAACTGAGGAAGCAGCATCTCCTGCCTTGCTGCACTGAGCTCAAGCAGGGATCAGAGACAAAGGCCAGAAACTCTCACCCCAGGGAGTCCCTAGGGGTACAACTGAGAGGCCTGGGGAGCATTTTCAACAGAGAAAAGACATGGACCAAGAACTCCAGAACTCAGCCTGCCAGGCAGGGTTTCAGGACCTAGGCTTGTTGTAGGCAGATGAGTTACATAAAAATATCATCGGTAGTCAGCCAGGGCTGGGCCCTCAAAGGGTCCAACATGGAAGGCAAGATACCTGGCAACTGTGGAAGACAGGCACCTCCACCTGGGCTGGGCCTCTAGACAAAAATTTTTAAAATGCAGCCACACACGTCCCTAGGAATAGGTATCAGGGATTGATATTCTAAATAGGTCTCTATCACCTTGAAAAATCCAGGAAGAGTCACACCCCAACCTCCTGCAGAAATAGCCCCTGTTCTGTATTCATGCCTGCTTGCTGTGTGACTCACTTCCCCATTTGATCCCAACTTAATCGATTTTACTTGAGCTATTACACTTGTAATCTTATTGGTTGACCATGGTTTTGTCCCACCTCATGCCTATCAGGTGAGTTCCTGTGTTTTCCTCCTTAGACCTGACTCAGCTCGTGGTTTTGCTCTAACAATTCCTAGAAAAGGCAGGTTCCTTGGCAGCCCACTGGGGTCTCCTTCTGTGCTCCTCCTGACAGAAGCTCTGTTTCCTCCAGTAAGTGTATCCTGCTGTTAACCTTTGTTGTTCCTACAATTCATTCTGTGGTTTCAGAGAACAGAACTCACCCAAGGGGCTTTCAGGTTGGGAGTTTCATTTCCCTGTCTCAGGCTCCACTGACTTAGGGCCAGGAGAACTCTTGGTGTAGGCAGCTGCTGGGTGTGATATCCCGGGTGGTCCCAGCCCTGGTGTCTGTAGCCACATTTGTCCAGAATCTGGAAGCGCTGACTCACTCTACATCTGGTAACCAAACATCCTCAGAGCTGGCCCAGCATCCCTGGGGGACAAAATGACCTGGCTGCGAGGCTGGAGTCAAGCAAAGGACCAGGCTGCTGAGGGTGTCAGGAACCTTCCAGGTAGAAAGGAGGGCAGTGTAAAGGTCTGGAGGCAGGAAGGACCCCGGAGGTCCTGAGGCACGGGAGGGAAGATGGGGGCCTGAGACTGCAGAGGCATGAAGGAGAAACCCACCAGAAGTGAGCTCTGAGAGTTCCAGCAGGTGTGGTGTGTGGGATCCTGTAAATGGTAGCAAGGGGTATGGAATCAGTGGTGAGAGAGGCTAGGGGAAGATTTGGACAGGAAAGAGATCTTACCTGTTACATCGTTTTTTATTTTTATTTTTTTTTATTTTTGGGGGAAGGGTCTACAGCGTGTTCAGAGTCTCACTGCTCGACAGACTTGTAGTGATCTGCCTGTTTACAGCCTCCCAAGAGCTGGAATTACAGGCGCACACCACCATGCCCCGTGTACCTGTTACATCTTGAAAAGGCTGCTCTGCTTGATGTGGGGACAACTGGACAGAGGGCAGCAGAAGGAAGCTGCAGGACCACTACAGAGGCTTGCCTGGGCCTCAGAGGAGGAGATACTGGACCCTGGCTGGATAGTGGTGTCAGCACTAGGGACACATTGTCAGACGTGGGTTAGATTTCAGTGGGAGACTTGAAAGGATCTGAAAGAATGAGTTCAGAGGCTGTGGAGGTTCCAGGCTGGGCTGTGCACCCCAAGGTGGGAAGCTGCCTCTGGCAGGGCTGGGCAGAGGCAGTTGTGGGAAGGAGCACCCAGGGCCACACTGCAGCACTCAGAACTGTTCCACACACCTAACACACAGCAGGGCTCACCCAGTGGGTCAAGAAGAGGGGAAGTAGACATACCCTGACAGGCACAGGGTTACGATACATGCCACAAGGCCCTACTAGCTACAATGAGCCCCAAATTCTCATGCTTCAGCCGTGAGCTCTGGGGTTGTCACTGGATCATGTGTGGGCTTCACTCATCTCTGGCCCTCCCACCCACCTGCCTGCCCTGCTTCCTGGCTGGCCTACCTGAGCAGTGCCCACACCGGGCCTGCTGTGCCGAGCCAGCCACATGTGCACCGCCAATTCTGAGATGGAACCAAATTAGCCTGCCCTCCTTTAGGCTGTGAGTGCTGAGTATCTGGTCCAGCAGTGGAGTGAAAAACTCTCCCCATGACCCTCGCCCACACCTTTTCGTTCCTGATGTTTTCATCTTAAACTGAGTGAACTAGAAGAAGTGATCTGTGTATCTAGGATCCATCATCCGCAAGAAGCTTGGCTAACCCTCCTGATTGTTTCTCTGGTTATTTATTAGGAAGTAAATCAGCAAATTAGACAGTACATCAGTAAATTAATTGGAATCAATCTCATGGTGATATATATTTTTTAAACCTTCTGAACAATGTTGTACTCCTGAGAAAAGAGGTACAGACTGAGCTGCAGACTGTAGGGGAAAGTGCTTTCAAGGGCCCTATGGACACCACTCGATCTCAGAATGAGCTGGGCTTCCTGTGCTGACGAGGAGTTGCTCTTGGCCGTTGATTAAGGAAGGCTGCGATTTCCTGTGGACGCCGTGCCACCTTGCTGAGCTCTGAGTGGTGGCTGATGTTGCAACGGGCTCCGGGGCTTTACTTCTAAATGGAAACACTTGCTCTACGCTCTGGCTCACGGATCCATGCGGCAGGTTGCTTCTCGTCATTAGTGCACAGAAGCTTCACTTAGATTCTCTGTAGCAGGGATTGGCAAACATTTTGTGCACAGGACCTGAACTCAAAAGACAAGGCTTTGTAGGCCCTGCTCTCTGTTGCGGTTACGCTGCTGTGCTGTTGCAATGCAAAGCCAGCTTCAGACAGCACTAAGCGGTCGGTGAGACCCTGTGCAGTGAGACTGCCTCTGCAGAAGCTGCCTCGAGGGCTTTGCCTGACCTCTGCTCTGAGGATCATCTCCTCTCAGGCAGCACCCTGGTCCCTGCAGAGACCCCCACGTGCCTGGTGTCTCCTGTGCTGTTTCTTCTGCACTTGTCCTTCATGGGGTCTTGGGGGCATGGTAAGGAAAAGCGTGAGAACTGAGGAAATTCTTTGGGCTGGAAAGGCAGCTCCTGAGGCTATGCATGTGTGCTGCGCACCAAGCAAATGATAAGCCCAGGGACAAACTTTTTTTTGTCAAAATGTTTACAGAGTACCAAATTCTACAATTTTCAAAGCAGTCAAGTGCTAAGGTAGGACTATGTAATCGCTTGGAATGCAGCCTCATGTCTGCTGAGAATCTCAAGTAACACAATGCAGAGCTGTATCATTTCTTTCAAGCTGTATGCATTTATGAGTCTGACTGAAAAACGATTTGGGAGTGTGTGGGCTCTGTGGATCTTCCAAGTGTGCACAGAACAACCTCCCAGAACCTGGAGGCTTTAAGAACCATTTATCTTTAATCTGAAGTCTGGAGACTGCCCAGATGGTTCTGCCGATGTGAAGGTCACTCGACGATGGTGACTTGCCTTGCCTGTGTGGCAGGTTTGCTGGGTGGGCGGCCCTCAGGTGGTCCTGAGTGGAGCCACCTGGTTCTGCCCCAGAGTCTCTTACTTCCCACCCAGCACACTCTCCAGGGTTCCTTCTCACGGTGGCTGGGGTCCAAGTGGGGGCAAGAGCAGCTCAGCAGGACAGCAGGCGAGCTGTGCACGTCCTCTTAGGATGTTTGCTAGGGACTTTAGGCTGTGACTTCCAGAGCTCTTTTGGCTAACGCAAGTCACAGAGCTAGCCCCGAAAAATACTGCAGCAGGAGACTAAGGGTAAAGAGAATGCATACAGGGGAGCAGCTGACTGGGGTCGTCGTCGATGCAGTTAATCTACCACCATGGCCGCAGGCCTGACCTGGAGAGAGTCCTGCTGCCTTGGCCTCAGCAACCAGTGACCGATTTCACAGAACAAAGGCCGGGACCCAGTCTGTATTTTGTAAGTTTGTTTTGGCAAATCATGGACACTGTGCTATCCAGGTAACAAATGGAGAATGTAAGACAATTGGAATCACCAAGCAGTGCCTGGGAGGTGGAGGAAAGGGGAGTGTGGAAGGCACCAAGTGAGCGAGGAGGAGGCGCAGGTGGGCGGCACAGGGCTGGGCTGGAGAGGCGAAGACGTCTTCGGCATTCTGGGGGCTGCGCAGGGCTTCGCGGAGGACGCACACCACGTCCTGAGCTCAGGAGCAGTGGAGGTGCTGCCTATAGAGGTCTTCTCCTTGGTGGTGTCATCAGGAACAACGCAGGAGGTAGGGCAAGTCCTGGGGAACGCAGATAACTGTACCCCTGTGTGTGCATGTGTCTGCTGGCTGCGAGTGTGCAGATAATCGAGCAGGTGGAAGGACGGGTCTCAATGAGAAGAGCATGCAGGTGATAAACGAGTCTGCAGCTGGTTCCCACTACCACAGCTGGAATCACCTGAAGCGCCTTCGGGGCTAAAAGAGCCCTGATTACCAGAGATTCAGAGCTAATGGGTCTGTAGTGCCCTTTAGGAAGTTTAAAGGCTCTTCCAGGTGATTCTGATATGCAGCAAACTTTAGGAACCGCTGACCTAAGTCTGGGGACTAAAAGCAGCCACTAGGAGCCGGAATGCCATGATGGGTCTCTGGGGAGCCCTCAGGGCTTACAAGGTGCATGGGCAAGGAGACAGCGGGCAGAGAGCTCTGGTCAGAGGGCAGACAGAGCAGGAAAGCCAGGCTGGGTGGAGGCTGCACCCAGTGACGCACAGGGGGGAAGGGGAAACAGCTTGGGGATGGGCTGCTGGACAAGGGGCCCAGTGGGGCTCAGGGCTCCTGCTCAGCGAGTGCAGGGCGAGGAGCATGAGAGGTGCCACCAGGTCACCAGCTAGCAGTAGGAGTGGCTGCAAGCAAGTCCTCGAATTTCTGTATCTAAAGAGCAGAGAAACACACCCTCAGCTCTGAGAGGACAGCAGCACACTGAAGGCTGATGCAGATAGCCCTCCCCGTGGCCCACACCGGGCAAACTGTCCGGTCATGTGCATCCTCACCTATTTATTTTGCACCAGGAGTTAAACTCAGGCTCTTGTATCAGGCAGGCCCTTTGTGCCACTGTGCTGCAGCTTTCCCCACTTCCTTTAAATTTGGGAAGATGCTTGGGTTGCCCTGACTTTGGATCCTGTTAAGTATTTGGGATTGCAGGTGTTTGCAACTACACCTGATGAAAACTTCTAGCTTGAAGTTTTGGAGAGAAGAGAACATCTCCAGTGTCATTTCCCACACTACTGGCAGGAGAATGGCCTCAGGAACGTCCCACCAGCTTCTGAAAAGTGGGGATGACCACGGCTACCTGGGCAGGTCCCGGCAGGTTGGACAGGGTTGGCACGGTGTTAGCGCATCTGGGTGCCTTGTAGTCTCCATGTTTCTTGCCAAACTACAGAGGGCTAGGCAAAGCCAGGGCGATGAGGACCATGCCCATGGTGGGGGCTGAAAAGAAAGGAGGAAGCCAGCTCCAGAAAAACTACGTGTGTGGAGAATAAGACTCCTCACATGTAAGCTGTGATTTCTTTGAGTTTCAGCTCTCATCATCATGCTTCCGCCTTGCGAGGAGAGGGGAGGGAGGGAGGGACAGACAGAGTGATACCTGACTACTAATAAGAGAACACAGCATTTTTCTAATTTACTTATTGGTGCTTCAGAAGCAATGACTTGAGGTCTTCCATCACTACTAAGGGATTTTAATTTCCCTGGGGATGTTTTTCTCATCTTGCCATTAAAAGAGAATCTGAAAATAGCCACTACAAATGAGGCCTCGTTCTTCCGGTACCGGCCACGACTGCTTGTTCCCTACCCTTCCTCCCAGCCAACCGCTCTGGCCTGTGAGAACATGGGCAGAATCAAAGCTGCTCCTAATGGCTAAGCAGGGCCTGATGTGTCTAACTGTAATAGGGAAACCTGTAACTAGGCTTGCTGTCTTGCCTTACCAGAGCTAACTAATTCACTCCCAACCCCTAGGGAAGCACATGCTTAGGTCGGATTCAAGGTGGATCTTCAGTTGGGGCTGAAATTTAGGTGCAGCAACTTGATAGTACAAGTGACCCAAGTGGACACATCCCACTTGGGATGGCTGTGGAATCGCCATTGGATCTGCCACTGTGGCTGAAAGTTCCCCTGCCAGCCCATTAGTTGCCAAGGCAACAGTCCCTGTCACTACTGCATCCTAGAAACAGCTGGCCATCGTGACACACATTGTAAGGACCAAAGACAGCCAAGTGCTCTGCCTCCGTGCCTCCCCTTTCACCTCCCCAAAACCTCTTTTCAGGGACCTTTGGGGCCTGACATTTTGAGGGACAGCTGATTCTGTCAGTGCCCCCAGCTCCTGGGTGCCATTTCTGTGCTTCTGCTTGCCTTTACTTCACAACCCTGTGTGTGATGCCTGAGAAATTTTTGTCTTTCATTACCTATCTGAAAAATGTAAAAAAGGCCACTGATTACTGAGATATTCACTGTTTCAAAGAAGCATTCAAATCGACAAGTCTGGAGGAAGGGAGCTAAAATTACATCTTGCAACAAATTAAGATGTCAGCATTTTTTGAAATTATTTTCCCAATTGCCAAGTCCTAGTATGCCTGTTGTTTGACTGAGGGATGTCTCTGACCTTTATTGATGCTTGATGGAGACCACTACAAAGTGGCTGTGAAGTGGATTGGCGCTCAGCAGTCAGCTTTTCATGTTCACTTGTGAGTCTGCCCAAAGTTTAGGGCAACAGGCTCATCTCAAGTGAGCCTGTGCAAGTCACTGGTCCACCGAGGGCTATAATGGTGGGTGAAGCCAGAGACCTCAAAGGACAAGATAAGGCCACAGCTGAGGACACCAAGCTCCAACCTCCTTCAGCTAGATAAAGGCTGTAGCTGTAGGCCTCTCAGACCTGTGGTGAAGGCCTTCCTGGGATTATCAGAATTCTCCTACATTAACATAAGTGTTACTTAGAGAAGTCCTTGAATGGGCCCCCACATCCTACCCAGATTCCTGCATTTTCTTCAGAACACCCCTCCTTGATTTGAAAAGCTGATCTATGGGTGCTCTGAGTTCTTGGTTCTAAATCCCAGAAAATATCTATAAGAGGGTTAGAGTCCTCTTGGAGCCCTAAAATCAGACCGCTTGTCTCATGTAAGCCTCCACCATCCTCCACCATTTGGGAGACTGGGGGCTGAACTGTCTGCAGTAGCTAAGGGTTATCATGAGTCCGAAAGTGCTGACCTTTTGGGCGGGGTAATTCATAGTTACAGGACCATGCTGTGCATTGCTGATGGGTCAGCAGCACCTTCCAGATTGAAACCAGCACCAGCTCCCCACTGGCAGTGCTAATTTTGAAGGGAAGCTGGCAGCCCACACAGGACATTTCTGGCCTGCCTGCCTCCTCTCACTTTGCAGCCCCCACTGCCAAGTTCTCCCACTCTGCCACTCAGAGGGAGAGAGCTGAAGACTGTGGGCTTCAGAGAGTGAGTAATTGGGTTTCTCTTAAAGCTCCAGGCTCTTGCCCCTCTGACTCTCCCATCTTCATTCCTTCTCCTTCCCCATCCATCCTCCCCAGAGGTGAAGGAAACCCTGGTGGCCTTTACATTATATCAAGGGGAGGAACTGCCATGGCTAAGTACAGAACTTACTTTATATGGACCTCATTAAGAGATTAGTGAAGTAGAGACTATGCCAACCATACATATGTTTAATGAATCCCTTTAAATAGCTTTAAGAACAAAACTAAGGTTAAATAACATCAAACAGAGGGGTCCTAATCTGATATGGCCATTGTCCTCAAGAAAGAGTCACCAGGAATGTAAAGGCACATGCGGGCACACCCAGGAGACATGCTCTGAGGGGAGGGCCACAGGCTTCCCCGGAGCCAGCACTGGTTACTTGATCCAGGACGCTGGGCCCCAGAGCAGCGAGAGCACTAAGAGCCTGGTTAAACCTTCTAGACAGCGGCAGTCTATTCCGGTCACTCCAGGGGACCAATCTACTACACTACAAAGTACCAACCAGCAGTTAGCAAAATAAAACTAAGCCAGCCCGAAAGTGAGACATGAGGGTGTGCACTGGCCTGGTAAGTTAGCCAAGATTACATAGTAGGGGTGAGCAAGAGAAAATTCTGCCAAGCAGGTGCACCAACCGGTGCTGTCTTTTTAATGCCCTCAAGACACAACTATCCCTGCACTGGCATTGCGTGTCACAGCTCAAGGCCTTACACGCAGCCTGTGTCTAGGAGAAGCTTTCAGCTTGGCCACTTGACAACAGTGCTCAGAGAGGAAACTGGGGCTGGGGGAGCAGAGTCAAGAGGGGAAATCAGGGGTGCTCTACCCCAAGTGACAACCACCTCAACCCACATTCTTATACATTTTTTTGAGACAAGGTATCACTAACTTGCCCAGGCTGGCCTTAAACTTGTGATCCCTTTGCCTCAGTCTTCAGTGGACAGGATTATAGGAGTGTACTACTGTTGTAGGCAGCTGAGTTAGCTAGAAATATTGGCAGACAGGGCTAGGCCCTCGTGGAAAACAAAATACCTTGCAACTGTGGGAAAGAGGAACTTCCTTTGGATCAGACCTCAAGACAAAATTACACAAACGCAGGCACACACCTCCCTCGGAATGGACATCAGGGATTGATATGCTAAATAGGTCTCTATCACTGTGAAAAGCCAGGAAGAGTCACTAAGCCAACCCCCTATGGTAACAGCCCCTATTCTATACCATGCCTGCTTGCTAAAATATAATTTTTTCCTGAGCAATTGTGCTTGTCATCTTATTGGTGGACCATGGTTTCATCCCTTAAGTGTGAGTTCCCATGTCTTCCACCTTGGAACCTTCTCAGGGTTTTGCTCTATACAAATCCCTCGTCATGGCAGCTTCCTGGGCAACCCTCTGGGCTCCCTTCTGTCCCTCTCTGGACAGGAACTCTCCTTCCTCCCCATAAACACACTCTGCTCTTCACCTCCACTGTTTCTACAATTCATTCTTTGGTTTTAGAGAACACAACCTCACACCAGGTATCTTTCAGGTTGGGAGCTTCATTCCCCTGTGTCATGATATGGCCTGGTCTTGTTTTAATGTAGCTAATGTACTGTGTATTACCTGTATCATAATCCAATTCTTTTCTGTCATCTGCTGTCAGTCTTCTTAAAGCTTGAATCGCATCCTCAGCTGTGCTGAACCTTGCGTCCCCTGAGTGCAGCCTGAGGTCGAGGAGAACAAGCAGCCCTTTCTGCTCTAAATCCTGCAAGGGCACCAGACCATTCCCCTGCATTTGCGCATAAATGCTGGCAACACATTGGATAAAGCCAGGCGTGCAAAGATGAATGTGTTCCTCAAAGTCCAAATTCAATTTTAATAATAGGACATAAAAGACATTTTCATGCACTAGGCATGTACCTTGGAATTGCTCATTCATTTTGGAAGCAGGAAGAGAAAGGAAATAATTCTTTAAAAAAATGAAGAATGAAACAAGAAAACAGTCCAGGCAAAATGTGCCAAAGCAACACAAATGCATTCCTGTGAAATATGTTTCTACGATAAAACTGAAGTAGGTTGAGGGGGACCACACAGATTGCCAAATCACCGTGGCACAGACTCGGCATGGCTGAATCCCAAGGGCAACAGCTTCTGTGCCCGATGGCCACTTCCTCCTTCCCCACCCCAGGCCCAGTCCTGCCTTTCCTGCACACGCAGGGGAGCCCCTAATCAACCCCTTCCTGTCACTGACCCGCCCTTCAAGCTCCACTCCCAGCAGAGCGGGTGTAAACCCTCAGCCTTCCAGGCTCATGCCAGATGATCCCCCGTCTCCCTCAGATCCTGTGTCCTCGGAGGCAATACAGCACCTCCTCTTCTTTTACTTGTTTCTCTGATGAGTACTGGATAAAACCTAACAGTGAGTACTTAGTAATTCAGCCTGTCTAGCCTAAGAAACTTTGCCCAGGTTGTAAGTTTTCAAAAAAGCCAGCAGAGGTGCTCCCACCCCAAGCCTGCTTCCTAGAACCCACATGCTCTTGTAGGAAGGACAACGCAAGCATCTACAGTTACTCTGCTAGCTGTACTCCCCGGATGTTGGACATGTGCTGCCTTTATGGCTTCCTGTTGTAGGGCTTACTTTGGCGAGTGGCTGAGGAAGCTGCTTGGCCCTGAAAATCACTGTTAGGATCTCCTCCCTCCCCTTTTTGGGACAGGCAGCAAGTGAGTCTTTCTCCCTGCTGTCTGCAGACAAGGTTCTCTTGCCTGTTTCCTCCCTACTCTGCTAGATCTGTAGTTCAAGGCCTGCCTTTGACAACAGGAACAAGGCACCTCCCCCGAGGCAAGGCTTTTGCCCCATCCTTTTTCTCCTGAGAAACCTCTTCTTCCTCTCCTTCCCTTCTCTGCACCATGCAGAAATCCCCAGCTACAGACACTCCAGGGACCCATACCCTCCAGAGCTCTTACCATGTGACAACTTAATTATCCAATGTCTGGCTCCCAATTCTAAAACTACAGAAAGGTGGGGGCTTCCTTGCTTTATGTGATGTGAGAACCATGCCAGGAAGGGAGCAGCCACTCAGTACATATGTGCTAACAAATTTCTTTGGTCCAAGCCAAGGGAAGCAGCTAGGTCATCTCAGCTGTGATTTCCACGGGGCAGGGGAGAAGAGGCCTCATAAAGTTGCCTCTGGAAGAAATGACTCGGTGGATGGCTGAGAGACATGGCTAAGAATCTTACTAGCTCTGCCACATTCTTCAGCAAGTCAAGAAGGACACTACCTAGTTCCAGGCTCCAGTGAGATTTAAGATGTATTTTTGAGCACCCTTGCACCTGGGCAGGTGGCCCAGGTCCACCTGCATGGACCCACATAAGTTTCTCACCTTAATACCAGAGCTTCTAGGTCAATGGGATTCACGCCAGCAGCCCCTTCCCAAGGAGACTTTTCTTCTCAAATTTTAAAGCTTGAATGTTACTTTGCTCATAGGAATGCCACAATCTGCTCATTCAGTAATAGCATATTTCTCAGCTCTGGAGCTGTATGCCGAAAGTAGAAGTTGGGGAGGCATCAGAAATGCTCTGGAAACTAAGAACTTGCTGGAAAACACTCTTGTCTCCTCCTGACTGCTAATTACTCATTATTCAGTATTCTCTTTCTTGTCAAGTTTTAACATACCACATGTTCCATTTAAATAAGAACATTAGAATATTTCTCAAAGGAATTTAGGGGCAAGAAGTGCTCTAGCTAAATCTTGGTACATTTGTGTGCTTCTGACCTCTTTTAGAGAAGGTGGGGGCCTCACCATTATTCTTAGGAATAAGCAAGCTCAGAGGTAACAAGAATATCACATAGTTCACAACTGACACATGCATTCCTGGCTTGTATTGTACTCATAGCCTCACACAGGTGGGGACTTGGGGAAATAATCTTGAGCCGCGGCTCCCTGGAGTCCTGTGCAACTCTGAAAGGTAAGCGCAGACACTCCATGGAGAGATGGGGGAGCAGCTACAAGGTTCCCACAGCTCCTCTCTGGCCAGACATTAAAGACAGAGGAATTAATGTTTGCCTCTGAGACCACCAGGCGTCCAGTGCCGGGTTGCAGCGTAGCCTTACCTCATAGCTTCTGGGCAGGCAGACAGTGGCTTTGAACCATGAGCACTGCGGCTATGAACCTTTGGCTAGCTAATATGCAGTGCTGGGATGCCGTTCTCTGATGGGAAAGAGCCCCACAGCCCCAAGTACTTTGCTGAGAAACAATAGAGCCAGCTGTTCCCAATGGGAACATGCAAAGTCTCAATAAGAAATAAAAATGAACCAGGAGTCACTATCCCTTCAAGGTGTGTGAGCCCTCAGAGGCCCTGAGTTCAAAGTAAAGGATGCTCACCACAGCATAATGTTTGTAATACCCAGTACACAGCCCTAAGGGGCCACAGCACCGTCACTGGCTGCAGAACATGCAGTACTGAAGGCAGCACTTATTAAGCATCGACTATGGGAGAAGTCCTGTTGCTGGACTTTGCGATTTATTAAAGATCAGAACAAAGGTCTTTGCCCTGTAGAAGCTTACATTAAGACTCCAGTCTTGGGAAGCTTACTTTCTAGACAATGCCAGCAACAAAATTTGTAGGAACCAGGGCAAACTGAAAAGAAGAGGTTCCTTCTTCCTAAGTTACTAAAAAATTAAGACTATGACAGAGAATTCAACCCATGATGCATGAGGCCATCTCCAGCATGGCACTGTGTGGCTCCCAGGTCGCAAACCCCAAAAGCTGGCCTTGACTTTAGAGGAACAGTGCTCAGCACCGCTAGAAAGGCTCATCATTTGTAGCTGGCTAGGGTACAAGGTGCTGAGAGGGAAAATGCAGGCTGCATTGGAAGAATGAGATCTGGGCAAAGATTTCCCTAAAGTGAGGGAGCTGGGCACAGCTATCTGTGACAGAACCGGGTGGGAGCTGGCAAGGACAAAGCCCTCAATACTGGCTGTGCTGGCTGTGGCTGGTGGAGTGCAGAGTCAGATTTGAAGGAGAGTCCCATTACAGGGGTCTTTGAGCCCAGAGTAGGCAGTGTGACCTCTTGGTAGTGGACAGGTGGGTCAGGGGAAAGGGAACAGGTGAGGAGGTATCAGGCTTTTCTTTTAAGGCGTGTGTGAACATGTGTGCTCCTAAACCATCCTTGGCAGGTAAGGGCAGTGTCAATATAATACACATGCATTTAAAGGAACTTTCTATAGACACCTTCACAAGTGTCTAGTAGAGATCAGACATGTTATGAACCCTGTCATTCATGGCAATTAATTCTGAGGAGTGGGACTGACTGATGGTGAAGATGCCACCTTTAATTTTATACCCTCCCACATGCTTCAATATTGTGTTACAAGCATGCATTAGTTCTTCAAATTTAGAAAAAAGGGCTTCTTACAATGGGGCACCACAAGGGTGGGTGTGTCTGCAGGGCCCCAGCAATGCTCAGACAGGCTCTGCAGCTCAAGAAAGACACTGTCAACTTCAGAAAAAGTGAACAGAGTTCACAAGCTTTTATACTTATACAGGAAAAAAGGGAGCAGTTAGTAGATGAGAATTTGTAAACCTAGAGAAAAGCGGAAGAGTAAATTACTGATCTTAGAAGAAGAAACAAAGGTTCTACAAAATAGGGTGCAGGGGAAAGGGGAGTATGGACTGGAATGACAGATGTTTTGCTAAGAGGATGGGGACCAAACAGAGCTCTCAGGTGGGCTTCCACAGTAGAGGTGGGAAGCCTGTCCCTTCCAGCGGGCTGACCTTGCTCCTGAGGCCATTCCTCTCTACCTCACACCTTCGCTGGTCACCATCCCCTCGTTCAGCACACACACTCCCCGGAGGTGCTGAGAAAGCCCCTCCTTGGTCACCCATTACCCAGAATCAGAGCTGGGAACAAGGCTGACTGGACCCTGGGATTTAGATCCTGTTCCCACTGCTGCTTCCAGCCTGGCCTGGCTGTGCTCACAGGCCTACTCAGTCTTTCTCTGTCTTCTGTCTCAGCTGAATTGTAGCTCTTCTCAACCTGGCAAAATCCCCTGGTAAACAGTGTCACAGGACCCTTCACCTCTGCTTCCATGGCATCCAGGTACAGTACTTATTTTCTTTTCCCAACCAGCAGGTTTCTACGCCAAATGCAGATGTCCCTGGCTCCAGCTGGTATGTGGCAGAACTTGTCTTCAGTAAATGTGTAGACAAAGTGAGTCACTGGGGAACATGCCTCGCCTCTTCCACAAGAAGGATCACCAGACTTTCCCTCCTTCAGTTCTAGGATTCTATGAGGGAAAAGGAGTTAGTCCATGAAACCCAGTGCTCACCAGTGAGGTGTCCAGAGCTGCAGACTGGGCCTCGCCCCTCTTGTCCCCTCCAGAGGCACACTGTGTCCTTCTCAGCTCAGGGCAGGAAAGGCCGCAGTCACATACAGTACCTGAGCACTAACCATGCAGTGCATGTCAGCACCATGCCACTGTTAAGGCCACTCTTTCCGAAGGACCCTGTGACCTTTGGACACGGGGTACACCTCATGTCTAGGACCACGGTACGTGCAACTATGGCTGGAGGGAACTAGTCGGAGCTTCTACAGAACATCCAGGCCTGCAAAACACATCCCAAGCCATTGTGCTGGAAAGGAAAAGACCTGGTCCTCTTCCTTCCTGAGAGCTTGGAACAGGTACTCCAGAAGGGGTCAGAGCTTACTGTTCTGCACATGCCCGGCACTGATGGCTACAGAAGAAAGCTTACCCGAACCATCAGAAAGGGCACCTCCTCTGAAGGTTAACACACACCATCAAAAGTGGACTCAGCCTGCCCACCAGCTGGGCAAATGCATCAGTCAGAATGGAGTCTTAGCAAATTTCTTCAGTGTAGGTATTTACAGCAGGTAAAGAACCTTTATGACATAAGTGATGGCAAATGGCTTTAATTGTTGGTTAAACTAGGGACCATTCCCAGATGCTATCTTTAACAAAAGAGATAGTAAGAAAGTGGACAGTATCTGATTACCACGTTGGTGGCAAAATAAAATCCAGCCAAACAAATGAACTGCAGAAAGACCTGTGATTAAACACAACACCCATCTGAGGGCCAAGGCTTGGGCTCCGCAGGAGCATCACAAACATCAAAAGTGCGCAGAACAATGTAAAATGGCCTGAAGGGCACGGAAGCCACCTGACGCCACACAACCCACGTGGACACTTGTGAAATCATCACATGTTAACGGGCACTGCTTCGTCATCTGGTACAATTGGGAGCCACTCTCATGTGTATGTCCACAAAAACTATGCTCTGAGGCATTTGTGGCCTCACTTTTTGAGCATAGCACTTTGGTTTCATCTTTCAAAACAATGGTGAATATAATTATACCTGTAAGGCACCAGAAGCCTTATTATTTATTAATTTTATAGTTAAAACCAAGGGCTTTCTTCTCTACTTTAATAGAATAAGTGTCTTTGGAGTGGAAAATAAACCAGGGCATGAAGAGTAGCTTACTCACTGCTGTGCAGAGAACCCTCAACAAGAAGGGTCAGTGTCCAGGTGCAGACCTTCTGGGATGGAGGTGGGCCACGCACCTCAGCTACTTGCACCCTGTGAGGTTTGCCCCTTCACACAAGGAGAAGCGGGGGAGGCTGAGACCTCACCAAGCACCACACAATTAGGAGGTGATGAGGTGCTTTGCTTGGCAGAACATGTTCTATTTCCAGTGTCCTAGGCTGCATCGTGCTGCTCAAAGGTCCTGGCATGCTGATTAACTGAGAATCCTGTCAAACCCTCATTTCAGCATTGTCGGTCTGGAGTGGTGTTGAGCCTCTGAGTTTCTAGTAAGCTCCTTTGCTGAGGCGGCAGGTGCCCTCTGACCTACACTGTGAGGCACAGTTTCCTCCACTCCAGCAGGGTAGCTTGGACTTGCACTCAGGTGCCCTCAACTGACTACCTGATGCTGATATATTTGAGACAAGGTGAGACGAGGAAGTCATCAATTCAGAAGTAATAGTGCTTATGGAATGAAAACATTTCCATGTATTTTTATAATAAAAATGCATTAAAAGTCTTTCACAAAAGAAACTTAAGAAATACAAGTAGGCTTCCCCTACATTCTTTCAGGCATTGAGTGAAATGGGAAGGGGAGTCTGAAATGGTTTGACTTACCATATAAATACACATCCATCACTGAAGCAACACATCTACATGAAGTGGAGAGCAGGGAAAGCAGGCTCACAAAAACTCACTCCCCACTTAAGGGTACAGTACTTCTGTGAAAATTGTCTTTCTGCTTAATGCATAGTCCCCGTAGAGAACAGCACTTCCAAAGCAAATCTGACATGTGGAATCATGGAGAAACTGCTGCACCAAAAGGCCCCTTGAACTGAGGCAAGCTCAGGCGGGCTGAACGTGTTAAAATGTCAAGTCTCGGGATGGGGAGAAATCTCAGTAGAATAAGCACTTGCCTGGCAAGTGCAAGGGCCTGAGTTCAATCTCCGGTTCCACAGGAGAAAAAAAAAAGTCAAATATCTCATACAACAAGACAGACATCAAAGTGTCAGCCCTAGCCAACATGAAGCCACACTGACTTCACTTGGCTAAAATTCTGGACAAAAACTGAGTATCAGGAGTTTGACATCCCAGAACTAGTGAGAAAAATTCTAGCAGCAGAGTTTTAGGAATCAAATCTTCAAGTTGGCTCTTAGGAAATTGGTGAAAAACGTTGCCATGCAGCGTTATTCTTCCTCACCTTACTACTACAGCTCAGTGTCTGCACCACAGAGAACTCTGATGACAAAGTCAGCCCAAGTCTTGCCCTCCTCTCTAGCTGCAGCATGCACACTGTCTGCAGCAGGAAAAGAGCTGTTCCATAAGCACCTACATGGCTACGGCCACTTATTCTAATGTCATCTATGATCCCAGAAGTCAAAGAAAGCTATGAACAATGCGATATTTACATATGCATAGTGTTTTATAAAAAGATTGGCCCACATACTGCTTTCATCAATACAGAAGAGCATTAAGTCCACAGCACACTGCAAGAAGTAAATGAGTGAAAAACAGAGAATATGAATGAGCGCTTAATAATTCACAAGCAGGCTCACCATGGAGGAACGATGGCACTGAGCCAACTGAAGCTGCAAGAGAATTCCTTATACAGTCTCCTGTTTTAAAACTTTACATACCTGATTTAGTTTACATTAAAATATATCCGCATAAATCAATTTGCTTATATTCAGAAATATAAACACATATCACATTCCTCACAGCTAAATTGTTTCATAAATTCTCTTTTATACAAGAAAAAAGGCAACAGTTGTTTGTTTTAAACAGGCTCTATTAATTACAATTTTTAACTCTGTACACACAATGATTGGCTGGTTTTATTTCTTTTTCCTTTTTTTAAAAATACAGTACCATGGGAACAACAGTGATTGACTTGCGAAGGTTTGTGTCCATGTGGACAATGCGCAACAGTACTATAGAAATACACAACGTGCTGTAAGCAGTGGTTTGCTGTAGTGGTCCAACAGGAACAAGCAAACATTTGGCTCAGCTAGGCAGTAATCCATTTAAACCACATCCTAAGCTACCAACCCAACCACACCTCCTGAGGGGTCAGAAAAGAATGGGTTTCTTTAAAAAGAAAAATCACTAAGTTCTGTTCTGCTTCCAGACACAAAGGCCAGGGTCACAAAGGCAGAAGTTTCCCAAACTGACCTGGAGCCCTCTGGATCTTGCCCTTCCTTCCTTGTCAGTCCAGCCCAACCCCTAGGACTGTGCAGACCAGGCACTCACCTCTTAACACCCAGACAGAAGAGGGTCCTCCCACGATCGCTCATTCACGCCCTCTCCCTGGTGTTGTCCACACAACCACGGGCGTGCTAAGGGGGGATTTTTGTGTTAGGGATGTGTGTCTCCCTCACGCCTGGCACACTGTGCTACTTTCCTGTCCTATTTGGCTTCCAATAAGCCCGCAGGACACAGGTGTTGACGGTCTATTCCCACAGCAGCTAAGCACAGGCCACGCTGGGGTCTGACTCCCAGGTGGGGATGCTGAGGACTGCGGCCTGGGCCTGGGCTGCCTTTGGCCAGTGATGTTCAGCCTTCTCGAGTGAGTGCCCTTTAGGCCAGGCAGCATGCAAGCTGTTCTGAACCAATTATAACTCAAGAACATAAGCTTCTTTTGTGCTGTATAGTTTAGCTATAAATATCCTTCATTTGCAATAGTAGTCTCCTCACACAGTTTGCTTAATTTCAGCATCAGTGGCAATCCTATCCGGTCCTTAGTTTTTACAAACAGAAGTTTGCCTTCTCGCTCTTTGCTTTTAAGAACAACTCCTGTCTACAGTTTAACACTACGTCACTACATAACAGTCTACATCGAGTTACTTAAACATAATAATTCCCTTAGTTCGAGAAAATGACCACCAACAGGCCCATTTCACCAGCAGGGAAAAAGATTGCCCCAAAGGGAACACTTCTTAACAATTCTACAGTTTACTTAAAAACAAAATTTATATTATCCCTTTGGGCCAGTATTTGGCAAATAACTTCCAAAAAGGTATGCATTTAAAAAATACTTTCTTTAATATACATCAGGCACAACACTTTTCGTATTATGTTTTTTCTTGTAAGATTTCAGATGCATAAAATGCCATCAGGTGTCCGGTGCTTCCTCCGGTAAGAAACCAGATCACCTGGGTTTGCAACAGTGCAGGCTGCAATCCGCGGGGTCTCAGATACTGAGGTCCGTGCTACATTCTCGGTAAGGCCTCCGCCGCTGCTCCTGCTCCGGGGCGCTGCGGGCGCCGCCTCTGTCCTCGCGGCCCCGGGCGTCCAGGGAGCGCTCCCGCCGGCGCTCGGAGGACTTGGCCCTGCGCTCAGGCGCGCGCGGGCCCGGGGGCCGCTCCAGGGAGCGCCGGCGCCGCCGCTCGGGGGAGCCCGCGGGCCTCGGGGCGCCGGGGCGCGGCTCCCTGCGCTCCAGCGTGGTGTCGGCGCTGCGCGTGCCCTCCCTGCGGCCCTCGGGGGAGCGGCGCCGGGCCGCGCGCTCCGGGTCCCGCTCGGGGCCGCCGGCCGGCTGGCGCGGGCTCCCGTTCCAGGTGCGGTGCTCGTGCGGCGGCGCGCGGCGCTCCCTGCTGCCCCGCCGCTCCGCGTGCTGCGAGGGCCGGCGGCGGTCGGGGGCGCGGCCGGGCTCCAGCGGCGGGGGCCGGCGGCCGGGCCTCACTGGCGGGGCCCCGGCGGGGCCGGCGCGCTCGCTGCCGGGGTCTGCGGAGACAGAGGACACTCGGTATGCACGCCTAGCGCGCGCCCACCCGCCCCGCCAGCCCCAGACAGACAGACAGACAGACAGACAGCCAGCCGCGAGGGGCCCGGAGTGTCCCTGCGTGCGGGCGAGGAGGCAGCAGGGCCCCTGCACCGCTCGCGACCACCTCTCACTGCTGGCCCCAGCGCCCAGCCCGCCCCCTCTGCTCCTAACACAGCTTTCCCCATAGGAGTTCGTGCTTTCACCTGCTAGCACTGGAGGGCGCTGATTTGCAGGGGCAGGAGAGAAGTTTTAGGGGACAGAAATAATCAAGTGGGGCACCCAGAGGTGAAGAGTCTGCTGCACCTTGCACTCGGGATTTATTTCGTCATTTATGAAGGCTGCCTCTTTTTGGGGGGCAGGCTCTCAGTGTAGTTCACGCTGGCCTTGAACTGCTACATTAAAAAAATGTAGGGTGCTGGGCAGAGGGTACTCTGGAGGCAACATGTTGGCCAGAAGCTGACACATGTGACCCGGACCCCGAGGGTCATTAAAAGGGTTCCACCTTTGTGGGTGTTACGCACCAACTTTGGGTACTTTCGAGTCAAGTCCGAAGGGGGGGGCGTTTTTAACATGCAGTGTTTGCTAATCAATCAAAAGGAGGAGAATGAGGATGTTAGGTACATATTTGAAGTTAGTGGGGGGGCGCATAAAATTTTTAGGCTTAAAGATACCTTCCCTTAAATATGCAAAGCAGCCACAATGATAGGAATTATAGGGTCACTGAACTGCTTCTTATACCATCAAGATATTTGCAAATTTACAATCAAGGCCTTCTGTAACATTCTTGCTCATTATTATGAAATGATCTGAAATGGCAGCAGATGCTTTGGCAGCACCTGGAATTTATAACTCCTTTCAAAGAAGGGTTTTTTTGAGAGTAAACTCAGAAGTTACAGATGCTTGAATGCTGTACTGAAGGGTGGAGGGCAGATCAGTGTGACAGGGGCGGGAGTCCCTGGGATGCTGGAGGGCAAGGAGGTCTCTAGTAAGCAGTTAACATGTTCCATGAAGGATACCCCAAAACCCAGACTGGCTCTGAACAAGGTGGTAGGAATTTGGAAGTGGGGCCATCAAAAATGTTTCTGACAGTCCACGTACAAACTACTTTGGGTTACATGTTCTCCATTTGCCCTTGCGCTCTGGAGCCATTGGCAGCACAGAAAAATGTGGGCATGACTGTGTGCCAATAAAACTTTAAGAGAAAGCAGCCGTGGGCAGTGTCTGCCCCAGGGCACGCAGAGTCCCGTGTGTTTACTCACAGGTAAGCTCTGTGAGTAAAGTTTACTCTTTCTAGAACTCACTTGATGTTGGGCGAGGAGATTTAACTTGGCGTTAACTTGACTGAGACAAGGGAGAGCAACACTTTGGTGAGGGCAGTGGGGTACTTACAATTTAAAGAAGGCAGGGCGCTCAGAATGAACTGCCAGACATATCAAAACAGAGCTAAGCAGAAGCAATGAGGAAATTAGGCCACAGCACAGAAACACCTAGGATGGAGTGAGCTACAAACCGTAGTTTGATTATGGCCCATAAGGTAGAAGCAAGCCTCCCCGAGCTTTTCATTTCTCATACATGCAGCGATGTTAGGAGGCATCATCGCTGTGGAAGGGAGGCCAGCGTCAAGAACAGTCAGAGAGAGAGAGAGAGAGAGAAAGTCGAACATTTAGATTCCCTATAACAAAGAGGAAAGAAAAAATAAAATCTGCATCTGTTAACATAGGGCAGAGTTTATTTGTCCAGTCAGACAGTCTAAGGCAACACTTGAGAATAAGGCTGCAGAGACCGTGATTGGGACATGGCGTTTCAGACAGAGTAAGGTGACTCAGAACCCAGACAACAGTGAGTTCTAGTTTTTGTTTTGGGGTGTGTGTGTGTGTGTGTGTGTGTGTGTCTTTCTCAAACAACTGGAACAATGACAGGCTGGCATAAGAGAGCATTAACAATAAACACAAAAGAACAAAGTCTCCTCCAAAACCCCGCCCCTCCACCCCTGTCACAGTTAAATGAAGTACAAAAACTCATTACAAAAATAGCCTCACAGAGAAGCAGGTTCCAGTCAAGTCAGAAAAATAGTGGAACTTAACATATTGTAACCCATTTGTGACTCTAATCAATGGAATGAGAGATTTAGTCCAAAGGACACATGGAAACAGTACAGCAGAGCAACCCTGGCGTGTTAAACCCTTCTTGGAAAACAATGTGCATGATCTTTATTTTTAGCCCAAAGAACATTGGTTAGTATTGGATTTTCATCCTCAGTGCAACAGACACAGGTCTGCAGAAGGTACACAGGTGATGACTCGCAGGTGAGCTCTCACAGCCGACAGAAGCAGGGAAGACAGAAAGGGGAGACATGGTTACACAGTTTTAGGGCAGCAGTACACCAGGGGTCAGGTGGTGCACAGTGCATGGCAGGCAGCTGGCAGGCAGCCTGCCAGCCGCCGTGATCCCCAGATGGACCCCATCCGCAGTCTCCTCTGATGCCCTCCCCCTTGCCCTGGCCTCTTGTGCTGCGCACCTGAACGAGTGTCCGACACCTGCAAGGCTGCCTTTCTAAGGAGCTATTTTCCTTAAACTGCATCTACATTAAGCACCACATCAAGTCCAAAATGCAACTGGGAACTGTGCAGAATGACTTTCAGAAAAGATAGCGATAATAGATAAATCCCTAGTAAAGGGGACCAATGTATATGGGAGGCATTCAATCACAGTTTCTATAGAAACTTTTGTAGACCTTTGGTTGGGGAAAAATAGCCCTAGATCTAGGGCATAGTTTCTTTTATTTTTAAAATTTAAACAAGATTCTTCATAGGACATAATTACTATAATATACAATAGTTTTCCATCAGAAGACTAAGCTATGTCTACCCAAATCATGTCTAAAGAGATGAAAAGGAACTCTCGGTATAACCTGGCTTTCCTCACAGGAAAGGTATAGTAACATGTTTCCCTCAGGGTGAGCACTGGGAATCTATATGGCTAACAGCGACAGTCTGTGTGTGCCTCTCCACCAGCAGTGGGCTCGGGTCTCTGATGGGGCAAGGGACCAGCAGGGGTGGAGAATCACGGGATCCAGAGCGCACGGAGTAAGCATGCCCCCAAATCACCTGGAAATTTCACATCTCTTAAATAAATATATCAAGTAACCGAAAAAGAAAAAAATATATATTGTGCCTCAACATATCACCCAGGAAACCTGCTTTCCTGCTTCTTAAAAGGAGTATAAGTCATATTGTGCTAAGACTGGATCTGAGAACAGTTTGGCACAGTTCAAACATTCCTTTGCTCTTGGTCGAACTAGACAGCACGTTCTCTGATTATCAGAAAGGGGGCTATCAGGATCTGGTCAGGCCACGCTCCAGTCCGTATGAGCAAGCAAAAGGATGAAATGTGCAGAGATTTCAGAACAAGCAAGGTGGCACGGTGCAAGAGGCTGGTAAGACACTGGTGACTGGGGGACAGAAAGGACTTGTCTGCTGCCGTTCTGGAGATAGAGTCATGGAGTCATGCCAGGGAAGGAAGGGATGTTTTCATAGTGTGACCCACCATATTCTGGGACTGAGCCGTCTCCTCGCCTCAGAAACAGACGGACCCTTCGGCCGCCACTCTTAATCAGTTCTATGGCCCGAGAGTGCTTCATGTTTTTGGTGGTCTCGCCATTGATCTCCAGAATTTCATCACCAATCTGCCAGGCAAAGTGAGAACAGAGGGAGTGAGTCACAGCTCTGGTGGTCCACTTGATTTAAAATTTGTTTCACTGATTTGCCAAAAATAAAGCACATTCTAGAAAAACATCTTATTGCTTAGGATACTACAGAGAAAAATACAAAGAATCCTATTCTCATGGAGATTAATTATAATGAAAAAATATAATTAGTAAGAAAATGAGAAAAGTATATACATGTTAAATAATGTTTAGTGCTAAAGGAAGAATGGAAGGCGCTAAAAGGAGTCAGGTGCCGAGGGCAGTCAGACTTTTCTCAGCAGCTTCTGGGGACCTTGCCTCCATCACCTTTCCTCTGAACATGGCTTGGAGCCAGGGACTCCCTTCTAACCCCCCTAAGGCATCAGCTGGAAGATCTGGTTTTAAAACAGCTTGGCCTGTGCTGGGGAGACAGCACAGGTTGCATAAGTGTTTGCCCAGCAAAGCAAGGCCCCGAGTTCGGTCCCCAGCACTTGTCTTCTTGCCCTCACACACACCCTCTGACGTGCACGGCTGACAGCCTGCTATGCTTTGGAAGCAGCCCTGAAGGGCTTTTTTTGTGGTACCGGCGATTGCCCTGACCTTGCACTTGCCAGGCAAGCACTTATTCTGCGGCGCTATCTCCCCAGCCCTTCGGCTTCTGTGCTGATCACTTGGTCCCCAGCCCAAGGCGCAGATGGCGATGGGAACTTGAGGAGAAGTTGGGTCTTGAGGACTTGGCCCTAAGAGGATCCCGAGCCCCACTCCCTTTCTCTCTAGCTTTGCTCTCCCACATGCTCTCCACAGGGGAGTCTCTCACCACTAGCCTCCAAACATGGGGCCAGCGGATTGTGACTGACACCTGTGAAACTATGATTAAAAATAAACTTCTCTTCCTGTGAAGCTCACTTTCTAGGTATTCTGTCCTAGGATGAAAACTAAAACTACCGTGGAGACTCATGACAAGACATGAGTGGGGGCTCTGGCCAGCAGCCAGGTACCACGCGAGGAGCCACTTATAACCTTACACAGGGGCCTTCTGGGGACTGGCTCAGCCAAGGCCATGTGCACCGGGCTAACGCAAGTGAACAAAGCAGGCCCAACTGCTGCCCACGTGGCGCCTCTGCGTGGCAGAAGGGAGAGGAGGAAAAGCACTGGTTTGCAGTGTACACATCTTGTTCACTTGGAGCCTTCGCTCTCCAGGGCCTGCCTCCTCAGCAGCAGAAGGCCCGAAGCCGACCCATGCTCCTGAGCTGCACGGAGCCCCTGCAAATGCCTCCGGGACGGCAGCCGCTGGGCAGTGTCATGCCCTGCTCCAGCTGGTCAGAAGCTCGAGCATGAGCCAAGGTCAGGGAATGCAGAGCCGTGTGCCCACGTGCCTCGCAGAACAGCTTCCCCACGCACACGCAAAGCGGGGGAGCACACAGAGACCACTATGCTGCGTGACGCTGGATGCTGCCTTCTTATGTGGGCACCATTTTGCACTGCTTCATGTTTGGAACATGCTCTGTTTGTGGTTCCTCAGCTGAGAAAAGCATTGTTAAAAGTTCAGTCTGAAGAAAGTTAAAAGTCAAGATCGTGCCTTAAGTGCAAATACAGCACAACACGGACTTCTTCACTCTCGATCAGTTTTTTCTTCTCCAGCTCAGGCCCAAGTTAATTCACTTTTCTTCCTTTCTTAACTATTCTTTTAATTGGATGCAAATGGCTTCCCATGCATATATCTCAGTCTAGGTGACTTATCTGTACTGAGGAGACAATTTATCTTTCCCTAATCATCTCGTTTGTCCAGGAGAATGACACCTGGCAACAGACACCACACAGATCAAGACAGCAACCTGCTTCTGACATTTGAATATTTACAATGTGGAGCTTTGATTACTACACAGAACTCTGAATATCAATGCATGAAGTTGCTGTCCTTTCGCTGAGGCAGGGGGGTCAGGGTGCAATCTCTGATCCTAGGCGGACAGCTGGCGACTGCTGGAGCATGACCGGCACCCACCCTGGAATCTACAGACCACAGGGCTTTCCTGCTGCCTTTCCTGCATGCTGAGTGCTGAGGGCTCTTGTGAAGCGGCATCTGCTTCGGAGCAGCACCAGGTCTAAGGAGACGCATTCAGAGAACACCTACTTTAAGGCATCTGTTAGTGGTGTCAGTCTTTTCAAAGAGCCACCCAAATTTAGCAACTAACAATACTTTGAGAAGAGCTATGCAGCTGGGGAGTGGGGCAGTATCTTAAAGCACTGTAGAAAATGTAGTTCTCTGGCACGTGAATGTTCTAATGTGAGCACCAAGAAGCTGCTGCAGACAGGGACTTGGGTCCACCGCAACCTCCTTTCGACTTACCCTCATCTTTCCGCATCTTTCTGCAGGCCCATCCTCTGCTAGGCGCAAAACATAGAGGTCCATGTTGTACTCCCGACCTCCGCGGAGACTAAAGCCAAATCCCTTTGCTCCCCTTTCCAGTTCCACAGTGTAAAAATCCTGCTCCTGTTTAAAGACATTCAGAGTATTTGATAATTCTAGAATTTATATCCACACACATTTTTCTTCTTTTCTTCCCAAACATTCGCTATTATATGAATCTGGCAAAAAAGGCACACTGTCCAGAATGCTGGTGATGGCTCTTCATCATTTATCAACCATCCTGCTTAGTCTGTGTTAATCTCAGAGGCTGGCCATCTAGAGTTTGGAAATGGCCACACTTGTGAATGCAGGTGAGCGTGTGCATACAGGACATCACACACCTGCTGCTGGGCTGCTTCCTGGCCCATGGCCGCTAGCACGGCCCAGCCTAGGCTGGTGAACCTACTCTATGGATGGGAGTGGCTCCCATCTCTGTGGCGGGGAGCATGAGTGGACTACCAAAGGCTCTAAGAGGTGAGTAAAAAGATGCCTTCTTTAATGCTGCATTGCCTGGTATTTCCCAAATGTGTTTATTTTGCCACCAATAGCACACCCGCTACTGCTACACTGAGGGACAGGTGTTGGGTTCCGTCTGTCTCACCTGAAATTCACAAACCTGAGAAAAGCCTTATCAAAAAAGATACTGTCTTGGCAGAAGCACATTTTGGCTTTGAGACTGGGTTTCACACTTGCCTGGAACTCCCTATGCAACCCTCTGCCTGAGCAGCCTGGGTGCAGGATTATAAACACGAGCCACCACACTCAGCAGGAAGGCGTTGGGTGGACTAAGGCACAGACAGTATCTGATTAATCAGCCTTCACACTCATCAGTGCTCCTTGTGGTAGCATAGCATTTTGGTTTTAGCCTAGAAAAGATATCTAGGAATAGTTTTCAAAGGCAATAAAATGCAATGTCATTTCCTAGACAATTAAATTTGGTATCACTGCACATAAGATTACTTATTTCAAGTTAAGGATGTCTTTTAAAATCTATCTTTTACTAGCTTTGTCTTAGAGAACTGGAAGGAAATGAACAAAGTACACAAAAAAGAAAACAAAAGAGGAGAAATGACCCTCACCTGTGTGACCTGAGGGGCTTTGAGCTCAAACTGAGATTCTGGCTTTGGTTTGGTGGTATTCCTGCCAAAGAAAGAGAAAGAGATATAGCAGCAGCCCACTGGGGTTCTGGGGAAGAATTGTGAGGTGTCCCTCTGAGAGCCACAAGCTCCCCCTCCGCCTCGCAAACCAAAGCCACGCTGACCTGGCCTCCTGCGAGCCCTGCTGGGCAGGGGCATGGGTGGTGGTGATGGTGGCAATCTTTTCTGCATTGGTCAGCAAGGCAGCGTTCGAGGACTCTGCAGGGCAGAACATAAGGAAGTGAAGGCCTCAGAGGAGATGCTCTCCTGAGAGTGTGCAGAAGCCCCAGGTCTAACACCGAATGCTGACTTCTCTGTCCTCAGTCCAAACGGTTGTACTTGAATTTCCATGTGGTTCATGAAGCACTCTGTCTCTGCTGATCCAGGCTATGTGTGCCCATGGCCTCCTCCCAACTAGATGCTGCCCCAAAGGGAACGGTTTGCCAAGACTGTGCTGCTTTAGAATGGCACAAACACAGGTGCCAGGTAGAGGCCACCCGCCCTGCAGGACACCACGCTGGAGTCACTTCCCAGAAATTGTGTCTGTCGGCCTCCCTGCAAGCTGGAAGGCAGCACTCAGTGAGCCAGCTTAATTTTCTCATGTGAATATCGTACCAAGATCAGAAGTGGGCTAAGATCTCGTTAGGTCAAGACCACCCGCTTCTCTCTGCTTTTACTGAGGCACAGGGGGCACGGAGTGCTTGATGCATAAAGATTAATTTTAAAATGTGGATTAGAAAAATAAGAGTTTGTAAATATGTTATATAGATCACAAAGCCATCTTAGTGTAATGAATATGATTATATTGCTATGTAAATTGACTTTCTTCTTCACTAACCACATTCATCAGCAACTTCATTTGTCTCTAAGTTTGGAGATGTGGAATGTGAAAATCCTGAGATGTATAACTAGACTGCACACCCACGTTCATGCATCAAGGCAAGGATTCACACAGTGATGGTTAGACATGTTTTTTTTTTTTGGTGGAACTAGGGATTGAACTCAGGCCCTTGAGCTTGCCAGGGTAGCCCTTATTCCACTGAGGCATCTCCCTGGCCTCTAGACATGCTTTTTCTAATTATTTCTCCATTAAGATCTAGCCAGGTAGTAACCAGCTATAAACAAGTTCTACTGCTAATACTGCAAAGGATTCTTTGGAACTTCATGTGCATTTTCTAACCAACAAAATGCTAACTACTGTGGCTGGGTGATAATTTAATTCACAGTACACTTGGAATTCTGCAAGTGTCTTATGATTCATAATTAATAATTTCATGTTTGTTGAATGCATATATCTACACAGCCAAAAAAAAAAAAAAACAGGTTTTCTATGAGAAAACATTTTAAGTACTTCAAAGTGGAAGCCTAGAATCTCTCTCCACTGCACTCTTAAAACAAGAGACATTCCACAGACCCTGTCTGTGGTCTACCTTCCATTGTAATTTCTAAAAAATATTACTCCACTTGAGTTAGGCTTTTATCTTCATTACACACATGGGTTTGATATGTAGGCCTAGATTCAAATCCTCCTCTCCCCAGTTCATTAGCTAGATGCCTTATTGTTCTCATATGATAAAGGAGAAGGATGATAAGAATTCCCTTCTCATGGATTAAAACATAGGAAATATTTAGTATGGCACTGGAAATACAGTAAGCACTCAGTACATATTTATTGCAACTGTAGGTCTTGTTAGCACTGAGGTTTTTTGGTTTATTACTATGGGAACTTAACTTTAGGATCTCTATGATGTAAAAAATTTAAATATAATTCTAACAATTTCTACTAAGTGATAAAAGTCCATTTTCCCTATAGCCAAGACACAAGGTTAACAAGAAAATATAGCTAGATCAAGAGAATTCTACAATAAATTCTATTCATGTTTTAGGACAATATTCCTCACAATATGTTAATGAATATTTCTATAAATTTTGAAGGAAAAGAACCTATGGTCAATTAAGATTGGAAAGTTCTGGATGACAAAGGGAAGGGTTCTCATAGGTCTGTTTGCTGTCCAGGGTCCACATGCCTTGTGACCCTCTGATGTGGGGAAGCGCTGCTTCTAAGGTTCCTGGGAAGTGGGTTAAGCCAGTGGTTTCAAGATCAGACTGTGGTCTGAATCATTCTGCTTTCCACCATCAGCTCGCAGATCTTATGCAAAGTCACTTAATTTTCAGTGCCTCAGTTCCCTTATCTGCATAAGGAGAATGGCATAAGAAGCTAGGGAATTGCTACTGAGACTATCCAAGAAGACAGTGAGATAGCACCTGGGAATTGGTACCACTGAAAAACATTTCACCTTCTTTTGCTATTTATCATTTTATTGCAAGCACACTGCTAGTTATTTCTTGGTGCCCCTGGAAGGACTATTATCTCCTTCAGTTGCTCTCAAGGGCAGTCAGCTGGCAGGACCTGGCTCCACATCTAGGTGGTGGTAACAAAGCCCGTCCCTCTGTCACCGTCCAGCACAGACAACACAGCCCATCACCGTGACTTGCCAGACTGCTCACAAACACATGCACCTGTCCTTTAACAAAGTTCACTGCATCCATTGAAATTGACTTGGTAGAGACTCTGGGAAATCACAAGGTTGTTTGGACCATGGGGAAATCACAAGCAGGACACCAAAAGAACGTTTCCTTGTAATTAAAGAGATTATAGTTACTGGGGTTGGGTAAAGGTTTGTTTTTCACAGTTCTTGTGTGTTTTTGTAGCTGGAATTTTCTAAGCAGATCAAATCCTGTTCTCAAACAATTTTTGTATTTGTGCTGCTTTCATGACTTGATGAAATATAACAGATAATCACTCAGTACAAACATAAACAGGGTGCCGTTATTAATTTTCCTTCTATCTTTCATTTGCTGTTTTTCCAATATTTACACACAAAACTATCTGGGGTTGAAGCTTAACTTTAAGCAATTTTAAAAATTGACATTTAATGTGCAAACCCCTCCTTGAGGTCTGAACTTTCCTCAGGATCTCGTTTTGCAAGTGCACAGCCAGCTACCATCAGGGCCAGCTCTAGTGCGCCTTGAGGCATGGTGCTGACCCCTCCCCCACGCCACACGAGAGTGCAGTAATTGCTCCGGCTTGGACAGGGACACCGAGGCAGACAGTAGGTAGCAGTTAACATGTCCAAGGTCACCCCAGGAGCATGTGTTGGTGAAGGGGATTCAGCTCGGCGGCTGCAGATGGGGTCTGGGCCCCGTCCATCGGCACGGCATGCTGGCATCAAGTCAACCACAGCTGACCAGCACATCTCTTTCAAATGAGCCATGTTTTTATTTTACTGCTAAATATCACTAACTTCACTAAACATTATCAAAGATTAATTAAAACACAAAATATCAGTTTGACTACAGGATTTCACAGGCCACTTTCATAGTACCAAGATAATGTTTAGTATGCCTTTGATTTCTAGTACGTTTTTATAATATCAATAAAGTTAGGCTTATTTTCATAAACTTTTAAGTCTTCATTTGGCATTGAACCAAGATTATATCTTTGGAGTTCACGGTGAAAGGCAAGCACATCAACAAACGACAACTGCTTTTCTCATGAATACCTTAACATGGGAACATACATGTGACTATCTGAAGGCAACACTGGGCAGTGTGGATGCTGTGAATGTGTGAACAGCGTGGGGAGACGCTTTTGCCAAGGAAAATGCGGTGTCCTGGTGCCGAGTTCTACCTGCTACATGAGCAAACACTTTCATTCTGAGGTCACATTTAAGAACACAATTTAATATATATTTTAAGCTCATAAATACTTTCACGATCTTGAAATTGATTCCAAGTTAGCCTGGCTCAGGCCCACTTCTTCCGTCTGATAAAAGCCTTATTCCCACCTAGAAAGCGAGGACGGTGATAGACCCCCATGTCTGGTTCGACCTGTCCAAGTTTCAATTCAGATTGCTCAGTCATCTATTTGTACCCACTCCTTCTGTTATTTTGCATTATCTGTCCCCCACACACATCTCAAAAGGCCAGTGACTGCCCGCACTGTGCTCTCCACTCACCTCTCAATGTACAAAGGGCAGAGAGGGGCCAGGGGCACCACACAGTGGAGTCTCCTGGCCATGGGCTGAGACCCTGGGGCTGGGACCCGAGTGCCGTCATAGTGACGGGAAGCAAGTGTGCATCCCAAGGGTGAAGGCAAACTACAATAAAGTAACTTCTGGAATTTAAGCCCCTAAATAGCTTCTATTGGCCTATCAGCTTCCAAATCTGCACAACTGAACACGGAAGTGAATGATGGCATTTAGCTCAAGGTACTTTACTGCGGGGGGCTTTTCTGCGTAACACGGGGTGTGTGGGAGAATCCCTGCTCTCTACCCACCCCGCACTCCCCCAGCAGACACTGCCCAGTGTGCTGCGGCAGAACTGCCACTGCTATCAGAAAACCAAAGATCTGAGTATAACGAGCCATGCAAACAGGCGGAAAAGCACAGGCCTCACTCACTGTGGGACAATCTGTCGTGAATGTGACATTTAGTTCTTTCTTCGTCCACATGTAAATATCGGGAAAGTTTCTCAGGAAATAAAAATTTGATATACTCATTTATTTTGAAAAGAAAAACCAAAACCAGCATGGGCTTTCCCCAGCAGGAAGGTTCGTGCTAGCACCATATTGTAATAATAGCAACTATTGAAAAGAACCCCTGATGATTTCTAGCTAGGGCCGCAGAGGGTCCTTACTATTTCTATCAAAACTATTTTACAGTTTTGAACACAAGGACACCTGGGAAAGCTGAGCATCTTGTGATATTTTTATATCTGCAGCAAGACAGGTCACAGCGCTAGAGGATTAATCAGACAAGGGTGAGGCACAGTTTAGTAGCAATGGCACACGCTGGCCTGAAGGGCTTGTTCTGCTAGGGTGTAAGCTGCTTTTATATCAGCCCTATTGAACAGTAACAGAGGAGAGAGGAAGACAGACAGCGACGTGGGAGAGAGGTAACAGGTATACTTTACCATCCCCAGGAATGATGCGCAGGGTTACTGTGTTTCCTGCTTCCTTGATTAGGTTGACAATGTCAGAATGGGATTTGTTGGTGATGGAACATCCATTTACCGCCAAGATCCGGTCTCCTACTTTCAGCTTGCCACAGCGGTCAGCAGGGCTCCCCTCAATAATCCGACCTATTTTGTGAGGCATAGCCACACATGCATTGCCTGCTTTGATATTGAGTTTAATTTTTTTTAAAGTTATGTAGGAATATAGTGAAGGGAGGAGAAAAAGGGTTGAAAAGGGAAAGAGAAGGTTAAGTGTTAATTAATTAAGCATTAAGCAAATGTTATTCAAGGACAGCTCTGTGCTCACTGTCAAAACATTGGCAATACTCAAGAGTCTAAGAAGCTACTGCCCAAAACTAGAATTAATGGCTGTGGTGCTTTTCTGATTCAAAATGAGAGGGGAACACCAGCTTCTCTCCTTAAAACAATTATAAAATTTGGAATATCTGGCAATTTCAAAGAGTCTTATGAGCCCCAAATAACTTGTCCTTACTTACTTACTGGAGGACTGGAAGCCCAAGGCCAGAGCAGGACGAATCCCTCCCCCCACTGCTCAGGTCCCTTCATTTCTGCCAGCTGTTGTTGAAGCTTCTACTAATGTTTTGTTCTCAGTTTAGAAAAACAATCACTACTTCTGGGAAGACCTAGGAGTCTACTAATGTGAAATCATCTAATGAACTTTACACCTTCTATTTCAAAGTACAGATTATTAGAAAAAGGGCATGGCCATAGGAGGCAAGCCAAGGAAGCACATGGCCTGGACAGTTTCTTTCGGGGCCTCTGCTCACCCAGCCCATTCCGAGCCATTTCAGGCAGGACTGCGGGGCTCCTCAGCTCTGTAACTCCTCCTGCCTCACAAAATCCCCTGAGAGGATGTGAAGATCTAGTAAGTGCCACTTGGCTGCTGACCCCGACCAAAGCTCAGCTCACATCACCCTTCTCCTTTCCAATCACCGTCGCTGTGAGCTCTGCTGTGGAGCTCCAGCAGGAAGGCTCTGGAGGAGCCGGCTCATGTGCACTTCATATGCTCCCTGGTGCTGCTGACTGCCACAGAGGTAAGGAAAGGAGGCTCTCAGGTTGGTGGGTTTCTAGGAAACTGTCCCCATGTTTGTTACATGCATTCATTTATGGAGAACCTTGTGGGAACTACGAGAGCGTTATGCAGCTGAGGACCTTTGGAGAAGGTTACAAAGCTAACGTGGGAGACAGGAGCTATGTGAGTAGACTCTTCCACTACACTTTGGGCCTGAAGGGCAATGTGTGTGGAAAGGCACCAGAGTCACTCTCAGTGCTGGCAGGTCTGCCTGAGCTGGTGGCATGGGGTGCACTGGCCACTCAAAGGAGCTCAAAAAGGCAACACTGCACTGGAATTCAGCAAACAGGTGTGGCAGGAAGCACCTGCATCGCTTGAGGTCTGGACTTAGCTGAGTCCATTTCCAAGCACATCTGGCGCAAGCAGGGGACAAAACAGCAGGTATGTGGAAAGCTCCCAGGTCCCAGGTGAGGCTGGCGGAGTTTGATTCATTGACTGTGAAAACCAAAGACCACCACCAAGGACCATGCATCTCCATCACAGAGCTCACGGCGTGGCACCCGCACACCTGCTCTTTCCTCCTAGAGGCTGAAGGTGAATTCTGAAGCACTAAGAGCATCACAGGGCAAAGAAGACTCAAGCTCTAGATCTGAAGGAAAATCTGGAATTTCTTGTCCCATACATTGTCTTTCTTTTTAAGTAAGCAGAAAAAAAACCTAATTTAAAAGACAAAACCAAGCCTCCTCCCTGGCCGTGCCAGCCGTGGCAGCTGAGTGCGGCTCCAGAACCGTTGCAGTCTTGGCCCATTGTCACAGCAGCCACACAGTGCAGCCCTGGCTGAATCCCCTCCCAGACAAGGGTGGGGTGGGGTGGGGCAGCTTGCGCAGGAAGCTCCCCATCATGGGAATGTGGTGGCCAGGGCTTTTAGCCAGTGAGAGACCTGTGTCATTGGTCAGGAGACGGCACGGTCAGCTCACCGGGTGAATGTCAAAGCCCAAAGCAGCTGTCATCACATTCCACAACAAATGTTCTTGGGAGAAAGACTTGAAAAAAACCTCTAACCTGGAAGGTGGAGTCTACATCTACAACCCTCTGCAATGGGAAAGAGCAGCAGGAGGTGAGTGAGTGGCCTTGAGGCACCCAGACTGATCCACTCCGAAGGGTTAGGTTTCAGGCAGGGCAACTGTGTTTCTCCACACTTTGTTGAAACCCCAACATCTGAATGCATCCTAAAGTCAACTGGCTGTGAACTCTGATTTCTGCCAGATTCTTAGGCAACAGCAAAAGTATTTAGGAACTTAAAAACACTTGTAGGCCCAGAGAAGGGACCCAGACCAGGTGGGCAGAGGTCCTATGTCACAGTTTTATATCCTGTGCTCTTTCTAAAAACTCTGAAGGCCTTCTGGGGGTGCTCTATGATTGATGCATTACTCAGGACCTCTTCAAAATCTGTCTTTTGCAAAAATTTCAGATTTTCTTCTTGTCAAGGAGTTGCTAGTCAAGTTTTATGCAAGCCTGCGGAATGCTTGAAGTTATGTGCATGACCATGCAGAGGGAAGGCCCAAAGAGCTGGGCAACCTCAGAAGAACAGGCTGCAGCCCCACCTGCACGAGGTCCCCGCAGGGGCACCGCCCGCCTGCTCGCCCGCGCCCGGCACTCACCGAAGGCCGTGCCCGCCTCGGGCCTGCTCACCGAGGACACGATGACGAAGCCGAAGCCCTCGCTGTCACCACGCCGGATCTCCACATCGTAGGGCTGCACGGCGGTGCTCACCACACCACTGCCACCACCGCCCCCGCTGCCGATGCCACTCGTGCTGCCGCTGCCGGAGCTCACAGTGCTCAGTGAGTTCTGGCTGCCCTGCGGCGTGCGCTTGCCCTCGGCCAGCGAGGCCGGCTGCGTGCCACTGTGGTGCGAGGAGGCAGGCGACGGCACCTCGGGCTCCGTGGGCTTGGGTGCTGCAACAGAGGCGGCTCAGGAGACTGGGCCCATGGGACCCCGCCCCGGGCACGTGGTGAGGCCCTGACTAAAACTGTAATGTTTTCAGACAGCGTCTCTTAGCTGCACAGGCGAGGCATCAACCTTTGGCCACCTGCCTGTGCCTCCCAGAGCGTGGGTCACGGGTGCGAGCCACATCTGCTCCCTACAAGAGTTAAATGTCCGCTGTCTGGGAGTGCTGGTCCCACTGATGCCCAAGGAGGGCACCCACACCTTCAGGCGGTTCACCTGCCAATGGGGCTGCTCAGCACCATGACACGGTCCCACTACACAGAAGGGCTTTTCCGCCAACCAGAGACAAAGGCTACACTAGTGACAACCACTACCCTGGCTTCACAGACACAGTCTGAGCCACACATTTGAAGTGCCATCCCCTCTGCTCAGGCGCTGTCGGCTCTGCTGCGACACTAGCAAGTGTCTGTATGACATTTGGGGCCACACGTAGAAGGGGTGCACGCAACTTCTCTCTGATCACAGAGCCACAGGCACCAGCCCTCTGGCCATTTCGTCAGCAAAAACTCCAGGTACTGCTTGGTCACTGGGCTTCAGAATGTGCAAACAGCCAACAGAGGAAGTGGCACCCACCACGCCCACATCAAAGTGTGTGTCGTGTCCAGGCTGCAAATAAGGCTCTGCTAACTTCCCAAAGCTTCTCCTTTTGTGATGTTTTTATATTGTGCAAAAATATGAATAGCATTAATTTCACCATTTTAAACATTTGTACTGAGCTGTGAATATAGCTCAATACAAACACCCGCCTGGAAAGTGCAAGGGCCTGACCAGCAGAGTCGCACCCATTTCTAGAACTCTGCATCTCTCCCGCGGAGCTGCCCCGCCCAACACCCTCCCACCTCCCCTCCACTGTCCTGGTGTACCTGTGTCTCTGACTACTCTGGGTTCCTCAAGAAAGCGGGGAGGGGGTCATGCAGGAGCTGGCCTTTGGCCTGCTTCTCTTAGCCTAATAAGGCTTAGACTCAGCATGCCCTTTAAGTTGAACTAAAAATTTAGAGACTTTAAGATCTTAAAACAAGAAGCCATGGTGCCTTCAGACTTTTATTTGGATGCTGGAAGTCACATAATTCTCAACTCATCTCAAAATGGTGTTCTGGCTTCCTGCCACTGCTGCATGAAAGGGGCCATCAGTGAGCCCAGGGACTTGAGGTATGGCTGACTGGCACTGTCTTCCACGGCTGGAGCACATAGGATGTTCACACTGCTGCTTAATATGTTAGCTGGGAAACTAATTATACATCACTTAAACAGACTTTATACTACTTATTTTTAATAAGTTACCAATTAATTATATATGATATATTCATTATACTAATATTAATATGGAGAGTTCATAATATTTCATTTCATATTTTTTCAGTACCTTACTTAATTCAACACTTAATTTCTAGGCTCTGTCTTACAGGCTTTGAGGTGGGGACAGCATATAAATTTGCACAGTTAAGTTACAAGCTTTTAGGAAGCTAGTAAGTCAGTAGAAAGTGCAGGCATTCACACAATTAGTTATCTCCATGGTGGACTCTGATACAGAAGTAAATCATGAGCCTCAAGGATGGCCAAAAATGTTTAAATCAAAGGGAGTACATGGAAGGAGGGAATTCAGAGGGAGGACGGTCCTTCCTGAGCCTCCTAAAAGGGGGTGGTGTCTTGAGAACTAGGCTGCAAGCCGTGGACAGACAGCAGGAAGGACTGGGAGATGACCGCACTCACCCTAGTTTTGTAGGAGGGGTAAAAGGAAGCTCGGTTTTCATATGCAATTTGAAAGCAAGGTACAACAAGTTTTTTTCATGAGGTTTGTTTTACAGTACAAATCTATTTTTTTAACTTAATTCGACGCTAGCAATTCTCAGGTGTCTCTAATGACCTATTCTGTTGAGAATTATCATAACCTGAGAGGGTGGCTGAGTTCTGGTTGGGTGGGAGGTAGGCCACATGCATCCAACAGCCTTCTAGAAGCCTTGCTGAACATATGCAAATTGCACATTAAAGTACTTTTGAATGACAGCAGTTTTGCAGGCTGGGAGAGAAGCAAACCATCTGGAAATTCTGAGCTTGATCACATTTGCAAACATTTGCTAAAAGAGAAGCTTGAGGAGGCAGACGCGAAAGTGATAGAGCACCGTCTGAGGAAGGAATGGAAACATACCAGCGAGTACCACTTTTCGCCGCACCGTGAGGTTGACGTGGCCTTGTTTGGCTGCTTGCTGCATAAGCTGGACCACAAGCTGGTGTGATTTTCCAATCACCGGTGTCCCGTCCACACAGACCAGCTCATCGCCGGACCGCAGGCGGCCGTCGGTATCCGCAGCGCCCAGTGGTACGATGTGACCGATGTAAATCTGTGAGTAAGCAGATGACAGATGACACTCGGCTCTCTCGGGCCACTCTTGTGCTGATGCCCTTTGTGTATCCATCTCTGTCTGCGTGCACACCGTAAGCATGCACTGTGTCCAAGCACTGCACTGAGGCTGTGGCCACAGCAGTGTGCCTTGCTGTGTCCTAGCAAGACCGATCTTTTCCCTTACAGGCATAGAGCACCATACTCCCTCGTTTAGAGAAGCATTTCTCCTCTCACCTTCACTTAAGAACCCTCCTTTCATAAAACTCTGCTATCAGGAAGGAAGGACTGGGATGAGGAAAGGGAACCCTAAATATATATATGCAAGGCCAGCGTGGGTACTGTTCTGCTCATTCCTGCTGGTCCTTTGAGAGGAGCAGTTAATGCTAACTTTTTCTTCTCCTTTTTAATTTTTTGACCAATTTTGTGTGCTTGTATCTAGTAATCTGAACAACTAACTTGCAGACAACAATATATAACAACCATTGCTGAATTCCTATAATTTTGTTCAGTGAAATTTTGTATGATTTCCAATGTTTTTTGGACTACTTTTATCCTCTTAAACAGAAACCGCAAAAAAAAAAAAAAAAAAAAAAAAAAAAAAAAAAAAAAAAAAAAAAAAAAAAAAAAAAAAAAAAACCCAAAAACAACTAACCAACAAACAAAAAACCTAAGCAACCCTCTGCTAATCATAAGAGTAACATTACTTTTCTTTAAGGGTACATCTAGCAACAGTGCTGGCCCACAAAATGGTTTTAGACGAATTCAACAAAATCTAGTGTGACTTCCCCATTTCTGTAGTCTTCTCATACCTGGTAGAATTTTGTATTTAATGACTTGCTGCTATTTGTGACCTAAAATTTTTATGTGGTCTTCTCAGCAAATAATACTGCTGTAGTTACACTACACAATACATAGCAATCCCAAGAAATTGGGGAAAACCATGGGCTATGCCAGGTATCTGGAAACTGGCTTCCATCAGCCCTTCCTTTTACTGGCTCTGCAATCTTGGGAAAGTTAATTAACTTTTTATGTCTTTCTGAATTAGAAAAATGGGGTAAAGTCATAGATTTGATAAATGAGAGAATCTCATTTAATATTTGGTAAGTTAAAAGTTAAAAGTCTTTAGTATAAGGCTTGGCACATTCTCAGTGGTCAATGTTAATGAATAACAGCTATTAGTACCACAAGGAATCAGCAACACTTACATCTAATTCTCTCAGCCCCTTTCAATGGAATCCTACTGAGTTTATTCTAAAGCTCAGGGAACTGAGCCCCAGGAGGCTGTGTGTCACCTGACCTGTGCAGGTTTGTCCCTACTTTTGTGAAGAGCAGATCCTGTGATCGATCTCTACCTCCCTTGTGCCCAGTGAGGCGATCACGCTGACCCCCGCCTACACACAGGGCCAGCAAGGCTGGTCCCTGGCCAGACAGACCTTTCTCCCTGCTCCCCATCTTGTGGTTTCCCTTTTCCTCAGTGCTGGCCTCCAACTGCTGCATTCCATTAACACAAACTTTAGAAAGAATTGTGTCTCTCTTTCTGGGGGACAAAAGACACACCCCCTTCTCGAAGAAAACCCAGCAAATCCACACTGCTCAGGACACAGAGCGAGTGCTGGGTTGGCTGCACTCCAACCCCGAGGACCTGCCATCTTCTCAACTTAAACCGCTTTGGGGTCTTAGCAGACAGCACTGCGGACGAAAGCCAGCACTCACAGGTTCTCCCGGCTCATTTCCCCCTAGAATTCTGAATCCAAATCCGGTCTCCTTTCTCCAGAGGAAGATGTCCTGCTCCTGGTAATCTGGAACTGCAGACAAGGAGAGGAACACATTACTTCATTGATGAGGGGAACCACGCCACTAGGCTGAGCGTAACTGCAGACCAAGACTGCTGACATTCGAGCAGATAAAGCTTTCCAACGAGGGCAAAGGAATAGAGGGATGAAGATGAGTGAGATGACAGACGGCTGGGGCTGAGCAGATGGAGGAGACAGTGACTGAGCCTCACTTCTGCAAAAGCCTGAACCGCTCGACAGCTGCACTGCAACCACGGCCATGCTGCAGGGCTCTCTCCTCAGGAGTGCTGCAGGACAGGCCCCTAAATTAAACTGATGCTTTATCAACCAGAGGATGGGAAAAAAGGGCTTGGGTTACAGTTTCTAATTTATATCGAAGTTCCCTTTCTTCCTTATTATTAACCACACTAGTACTTTGATTTATTAGATCAAGGGCTGGATACAGCTTGGGTAGAATGCTTAGCTCATGTGCAGAAGGCCCTGGGTTCGATTCCCAACATGGCAGAAAAAGAAAAAAGTTCTACTGTTGCCAAACACAAGAGGCAGCCAGTTTTCCATATTCATAAAGTTAACAGTGATAACAAAATTTTCTGTTAATTACATCTCATTGCTACAATGACTGCTTTACTACACAGTCTGCCTATGGTATTTTAACTTTACAAGAATTGATTTTGAGTATTAACCTGAAAGGTATGCTATTCAGCAATTGTTCAGGTCTACAAAACGAAAAACCTCATTTTTAAAAAGAAATTTCTAGAAGAAGATTCTTCTTGTGGATAAAGTCTGCCACTTTGCTGCTTCTCTCAGGTGATAGAAAGGGCTACTTTAATTTTTATTTAACATTTTCAGGTATACTAGGGTATTTTATAGCCTATAAAGAGCCATAGCACTTATAGATGGAGACCAAACATCATTTAGTTGCAGTGAATTGTAGAAAAAATTTTAAAATACTGTTCTGCATAATTTCTGGAGTGTTTAATTGGATTTTGGGCTACAGGAGTACATAGACCTGCAAATTTAATTCCTGTCTTTTCTAATTCTCTACAGTGGCATGAGAGAAGAGAAAGGTGGCTGTTAAGATTTCATGCTGGCAAGAGCACTCCCTCTTCAGGGACTCACCCGCAGCCTAGGGTGCGTGGGCGTGAAGGCACCAAGGGAAACAGACCCGCAGACAAACGGGGAGCTCAGCCAAGGGCTCTGGACCTGACATGCATGCAGATACAGGCAGAGGCATCTGTACACTTGAGTTATCTTAATGCCATGGCTTTAAACGTGTGCCTTTCGTTCAATCTTTTTTTTTTTTTTTTATTATAATTGCAAAGGCTAAGCAGCAAAATACCATGGAACATGAACTCAGTTACAACGCTGGACTCCCATAAAACAACTGGAAAGAAGTATCTTCTTAAGCACACTGAAGTAACAATGTATTTTTTCCTGTTTGAGTAGGTGGGTTAAAGGTATCTGCTACAATAGCCTCATTGAGACAACAAATTCAGTGGTGTCTCCTCTCCAGTGTGCTGGGCGGGAGGGTTATTACCCTAACAGACCACCTCTGCTTTGCAGCCAGCACTAGGCTGCTGCAGAGCCTGAAGTGTGCAAGGGTGATGAGGCCTTTCCTGAGCAGGAGGGCACACCCAGCTTCACTGAATACACACCACATGCGGCAAGCGTGGCCTTGTGGCACACTTGGTGTCAGCTGCCACGGTGTGGGACGGTATGGCCCACCAGCTTACACCTATCACACAGTTTGGTCCACCAGCAAACAGCATTTGCTTTCTTTTGAGAATCAGCGGGATAATGGAGAATTTATCTAAAGACTTTTCTGTTGAAAAGAAAGATGCCCATTGACACTGTGGATGATAAAGATTCCAGGAATGAGCCAGAAAACACGGATGCAAACACTCACACACATGCAGAATGTAAAGAAAGTCTTTTGGTACTTTAATTTTGGAATTTTAACACTTTCACTCTGCTAACCAACTACATGCTCTTTATTCAGGTATGCAACTTTTGGTG
This sequence comes from Ctenomys sociabilis, assembly GCA_004027165.1. NCBI lineage: Eukaryota > Metazoa > Chordata > Mammalia > Rodentia > Ctenomyidae > Ctenomys > Ctenomys sociabilis. The sequence continues at coordinate 77,759 of PVKA01001614.1, read as the reverse complement.
ATACATCAGTACTGAAATGTATTTTATTTTTTTGTGGGACCAGGGCTCAAACTTGGGACCTTGTGCATGCCAGGCAGGCATTTATGCCACTGAGCTATACATCCATGGCCCCAGTACTGAAATATATTAATGGCTATAAAATTTCCCTCCACTGATGCCATTCTTTAAATGGTTTGTTCTCTAATTGAAGCAAATTTTATTAGAGTTAAGTTGTTGGGAAGCAGTGAGATTGAGCTGTTTCTCTGATATTAATATTTTATTTTTGTAGTGAGGCTGATCTGAGAGAGCCAAGAAAATCTTACTGGATTGTCTCATTTTTAAGTCCTCTCACATGAAAGCCTGCTACCAGCAATACCCTTTTGGTAGTGCCCATGGCAGCTCAAGAAAGTAGCCAAAAGACTTTCTTTGACGGTTGGCAACAGGGGCCACGTGCTCCTCATCTCGTGCTGGCTTTGGGCTGCGCTCGGCCAACCAACATGCGACTTCATGGCGACTCCTGTCCCCCTCCTCCCAGGACCCAGGTGGACGGGAACATCGAACAGGATGATGGTAATGGAGAAATACATGCTTGCACAGGGCCTTACTCTGACATTCTCCAAAATTCGTGGAACTGATTTCTCGCTCTCTTTCACCCTTGCTCAATCCTGGTGCAGGTGAAGGTGACATAGCTGGAATATTAATTTCACAGTTTTGCAAAGCTTAGTATATGTTGTTTCTCTTAGTTCCTTTTAATTTCATTGTGGTTGGTAAGATAACACACATTTCAGTTTTCAGAATAAAGGCCACAGCTGCTATGGATTTTAGGCCTTAGTGTGATTCTATTTTTCTTCCTTTTTTACCCTCATTATGCTTTCCTTGTCAAAAAGTTGGATTTTTTCATTGTACTACTCAATTTCCTGTGACTCCAATTACCATCTTAAGCTCTTCATATTTAATTAGACTGTACAGTACCTATTTTCAAGTGACCTTGTTTCAATCATGTCATGAACCATAGATTTGTCAACCCTTTTTGAAAAAACTTATTGTCCCACTGCTATACTATAGCATTTATTTAAGGGATTATCAATTTTTTGATGGAACTGATTCTTTGTAATACTCTCCAGGTGAATTCTAAGCAGTTCAAGTCAGAGCAGTCTTATATTTAGAGGCACAAATTATTGAATCTGTCTAAGGTCTAAACAAACACACAGATAAGAACTGTCAGACAAGGATATAGCTCAGCAGCATAAATGCCTAACTGGCAAGGGCAAGGTTCCAAGTTCAAATCCCAGTATATATATAAAAAAAACAAACCAAAAACCCCATCACCATAGGTCTTAAAATCTAGAAGTTCACACAAGCTCCTTATACACAGTATAATAAAAGGAGCTCAACTCTAAACTGGTGAGCAAGACTCTAAAGAAGGACAGGCTTACAATGTTGCTTAGTGTGACTATTTTGAGCTTTTATTTTTTTCCCAAAATACATTGTGAAAAGTAAAATTACAAGCTTCCAAACTCCTTTGCACCAAATACTACAGCATACTCGCTGATTTTTCTGAGCACCCGTAACAGGCTTGGCTCAGTGTCTGTAAAATGTGTCAGTTGGTGTGTCCCCTGGAGAAAACACAAGGCAGGAATGTGTCTCTTACAGGGCATCAGTGCTTGTCCTTGTTTTTAATTCCACACTGAGACCCTTCAGATGGATTCATACCACGTCTGTGATTTAGAGTGCTTCTTTCTGCTGTTTTGGCAGATGTTCTATAGAGGCTATGGTATCATGCAAAGCATGCAGGCCAAGTGAGGAACTGTGATCAGAAATGTATTTATCTTCAGATTGCCCAAGACAGTAAATCAGATATCTAAAGAAAAAAATATTTTTAACCAAAAGGGGATAATATGGTACAAGTTCATTGCTATTCCTGATGAATCGGGGCCCAGAATCCTACTTATCAAGAGTTTACACTGCATTTCTGTTGCTCTCAGGAGACACAAAACAACCTGGGGCAGTGGCAGGCACGGATCCGGGATGAAGCCAATTACTGACTCAGAGACTGGGGTGTGCTGGGCTCGCTGTGAAGAGAGGAAAACCTGTGGCAACACTCATCACCACGGGCTGGGGTCCTCAAAGCCTTGCCGAGCACCAAGGAACAAACCCACGGCATTCTTAGAGTCCCTCAGGTTGTGCTGCCTCCAGAAACAGAGCTGCAAGCACCAGCAAAGAGGGCGATCCCTTCTATGTTAAGGAAGCAGCAGAGAATCCAATCTGGCCGCTACCTGAGCTAAATTTCCACGTTTAGAGCTGCTGGTTATGGCCACATTACATTTCTTTTGTTGAGGGAAAATTTCCTTAAAAGTTGAGTGGAATAACAAACTTTTAAGAAATACTGCTTTCCCCATGGTGAATGAACTGGAGCCTCCTGCTGAGCAGGGCACGAGAACTGTCTAGTGCAGGAGGCCCACGGCACCTCAGAGCCTGATTTATTTCACCAAAAAAGATGAATACATGGAAAACTCAATAATTACACGTATTGTGCCTCTGACGGGGGGAGTGGTGTGGCTAGAGGGAAGTGGGAAGGGAACAGGAAAATGTCTCCCTGTGGCAGGTACTCCTTCAGATTTTTGTTTTAGTGAGCTCAAGGCAGAGGACGGACCCCAGGCTTCCACCAGCGAAGCATGTCTAATTTCAAAATCTAAAATACTCCAAAATCTGAGAATGTTAAAGTATTGATTGGTACCAAAAGTAGAAAATTCCACACCATAAAACTTTGTTTCACAGGGAAAATTATTTAAAATTTGTATAAAATTATTTCTGGGTATGCGTACAGGACAAATATGAAACAGGAATGCATTTATGTTTAGATGTGGATTCCCTTCCCAAGATATCTCATTATGTACATGGAAATATTCCAAGATCTGAAGAAAACCTGAACTCCTTAATGCTCTGTCTAGCATCTGGGGAGAGACACTCGGCCTGTGCTGGCATCTACTGCGTGTGTGGGACACCCAAGGGCAATCTCTTCTGCTTGGCCTCTGGGACACTTTCAGGGACTGAAGAACTCCCTCTGCAGGAGAGTGGGACGTTGGTAGTGTGGCAGCCTTTGTCACACACAGCACACCTAATGCTGACTGTAGCGGGAAGAGGGAGATATCTCTCCCGCTGGGGAAAAGCATGGTGGGGCCCCCAGCAACTGGGGTCTCTCGCGCCCCTTCTGTTGACTTCCACCCACGGTGTGGCTGACTGCTCTCAGCCAGGGGCACTGGCCTCATTCTCCTCCTTTGGGCCACAGAGCAGGTGAGGTCTCACCGCACTCCGCAGCCACCGGGGATGGGCCGAGGCTGGTGCCCCATTCCCTATAAGAACAAATATGACCCCTCTGGGGGCCGTGTCTGTGGGGTGACCACAGCTGGATCGAAAGCCTTGCCCAGGGCGGCAGGGACAGGTCACCTCAGCCCTTCCTGCAGTGCCCCACTTGACACCCTCTCTTCCTTCCCATGACAACACAAAAGGGGAGGAAAGGAGCCCTGGGAGCTTCTTGCCACCAGTTGCTCAGAAGCCACTGGGACAAGCTGCACCCCTGGGGAGGGCTGTCTGGAGCTCTCGCTGGTGAGATGCATGGGTGCCACTTACGGCAAACTGTCTTTGGCAAGGTCTCCATAAGAAAAGGAAGTTAAGCAGGAAGGGCATACTGGGTTTATATTTTTATAGAACAGATAAAACCCAAAGAACACACTTCACTATTGTATAAATAAGCGCAGTGCAAACTTTCCACTCTTGTTTGTTTTTATTTTTTGAGGAGAATGTTTAGAAAAACTGATAAGAGTATAAAAAATTACTAGTATTTTTAAAAACCAAGAGACTAGTCAGAGAGCATTATTCTTCATTACTTCTACAATAACATTTACGCTACTGAATCAGAGTTATTTCAGAAGACACAAGTTTAGAGGGTGCCATGATCTCCCCTCAGGGAGGAATTAGTAACATTGCAGCTCTTATCTGGCACTGCTTTTAACTAAAGCAAAAAACAGATCACTTTTCTCCCAGGGATGGTGGTCAGGAAAGGCCTCTCTGTTCCTTCGTCCATGCCCTGTATCTGACACTTGCTGGCTGGCACCTCTCCCTCCTCCCCCAGTGGATGACACGGAGTCACCACAAATCTGGCCACTCTGCTTGCTCTCCACCCTGATGTCCCTTTACCCACTTCCATTTTCAGTGAGCCACCAGGGAAGCCCAGAGGCCTGGGAGGCTCTGAGGCTGGCAGCAGCCAGGGGTACTCACGTCGGTTCTCATACATGCTCCTGGACTGGGCCCAGATTTTAAAAGGGTCTGGCTTCTTCTGCCCAGAGCCGTTGGTCTGCTCGGTGGCAGGGGTCTCTGCAGGTGGGCACTCGGGGAGCACCTGCGTGCTGTGGCTGGGAGACGCACTGTGCAGACTCCGGTGGCTGGACACGCTGTGCTGGGAGCTGCTCTGGCTGTCCTTCCTCTCCAGTGGCTGCTGAAAGGAAGCACGGGAGCAGGCCATGGCAGAAGATTACTGCGGGTCTGTGAGGGGCACCCAGGGAGCCTGCTCCAGCCTTCTGTGTGCACACGCGCACACACACACGCCAGCGGCACAAGTGACTGGCAGACAGACACGGTGGGCCAGAAAGAAAGGCACAATCACAAGCCAAGCTGGTTTTGGGCTGCAGTGGGAAACAAATCTAATTCTCACTGTAGGTTCTCAGCTAAGACATCAGGCTTGTTTATTGCAAGATGTATCAGTTTTAACATCCTCATTACTCCACAAAAATATGTGCCACAAAATACCATGACTGGTTTAGCTATGAGGCTATAATATCCAGAAGAAATACAACTGGACTAAAATGCTCCTTGGGGTTCCCTGTGCTGTATCTTTTAATAAGAAAACACCAACTCCTCTCTAAAGGCCTGTCAGAACCCAGGAGAAAGAGGCATCTGATCTTCAGCCCGGCCTCTCATTATGTGTGGGGTGTACTGACATGTAGATAAACACCTAGAATGTGAAGAGGTTTCTGAACTTCTGGCTAGTCAGTTTTTCTGACATTGCATTTCACCTTTGAACTGCTCACACAATGGTAGAAATTCAAAATCAAACTTCACATATAGGTTAACTTTGGAGGTTAGCCCTCCTTGGACTTGCAACTTGGCCACAGTACAGGTAGTGTTCAAAGGGGAATTCCACTTAAGTTCTAATACAATAAGCAAGTTACTGTTCATTAAATCTAGCTCAGCGAAGTCTTGGGCACTGTATGAAATGCTCTTTGAATGGTGATTATAAGCAAAGAGCAAAACACACTGGAAGGAAAAATCCTGAGTGGGAAAAAATTGTAGTTCTTCAGTGAAAGACTGTGGTAGTCCAGGTGTAGATTCCCCAATTCAAAGTGAAAGCCTAGGATCCCTGCCTTCTCCACCATATATTTCCACGCTTAAGAGATGGCAGGCAGGAAAGGCATTTACACACTTACAAATCTTGCATACTTTATACTGTTAAAGCAACTTACAAGATCTTGGACGCCAGACATTGCAGTTCCCTAAAGTTCTGCCAGGGTACCACCAGCCCTCTCCAGAGTTCTTTCTATTCTCTCCCTTAGGCCTCCCCATCTTTCTTTCCCCTGCAGTTCCACTGGAAATTTCCATGATTCCTTTCATTTAATTCTCAGGATCCTCCACTTCTTACCCTTTCAGTCTTTGCTCTGAAACAAGTATCTGAAGACAGTTCAAGAAGGACAGAGACTTCATTTGCTTTTGACTATTACAGATTTGACCACAGATTTGGACAGAGTCAAAGTAAAAGAAAACCAGCCACGTACTTAATGATGTCAAGACAGGATATTTAAAGTGATACTTGCAGCCAGGTGTGGTGGTGAATGTCTGCAATCCCAGCACTTGGGAGGCTAAGGCAGGAGGGTTGTTATAAGACCCTGCCTCAAAAGGCAAACAAATGAACCCCTACCTCATAAAAGGACACTTTCTATGTCTGTGGAAGATTTGAGAACTTTGTTCTAAGCTTAGAAAAACTGAATAACAGGCTAAATTCACTCAGACTGAAGGGAAAACAGTTTCTTGTTTTTGTTTTGTTTTTTTTCTTTTGGTACTGGGGATTGAACTCAAGACCTTGTGCTTGTCAGAAAAGCACCTATTCTACTAAGCTATCTCCCCAGCCCCAATACTCATACTGAAGTGGATGATACATTCTAGAGAGGCAAGCAGGAAACCAGTCATCCAGGTGGGGATACACACTATCACAATGCCACACCACCCTGGGACTTGGAGGATAAGATGCTCTGCTCAGACCTGGCTGAAGGAGCATCCGTGACTTGACACAGAGCAGCCTCAGCCAGCCTCCATTTGTCTCCCCCAAGAGAGGGTGCAGCTCTCTGGGCCAGCTGTCTGACCTCTACTGAGGAGGCCACAACTGCCCTCCTGCTTCCTGGGAATCACGCTGCAGAGTTTCAGGGTGCCACACCATGCTCTCTCTTGCATGTGCACAGGAATGAGTTTTCCTCTCTGAAGTGCTCCTTACCAAGGTCTCCAGCGTGACCTCCCCCAGCAGCACCCACCTGCTGGGGAGATTGTGCCCCACGACATGCAGACGCATGCCCTCACTTTCCCTCTGATCAGAGTCATCTTCATTCTTAAATGAACTTGAAGTTGTCACTTTTTGTTTTTGTTGGTATGATATTTTAAGTGTAAAAGCAAGTAATTCAGTGCATAATGGACCTCTGGGTTTGCCCTAATGGTCACTGTGCTCCAAAAGTCTGCCCTCCTCTGTTCTCTCACATCAGATACCTGGTTGCACAGGCTGTCGTCCGTGAGTCACTCCACAAAGTCCCCAACCCTGACTCTCACTATTCTTGTGCACACACACACAAGGAGGACCCGAGGACAGGCTCCCACGCTGCTGTTTCTTCCGAGGGTCACTCTGTAGCCCTGCCCGCCGCCTGCCGGGCCATCCACCTAACTGGTTTTCTGACCTAGAGAAATACCTGTCTGGCAGCCCCGACTCGCTGAGAGGGGCTGAGGAGAGTGCCGGGCACCCTACCGCAGAAGGTGCCTACGTGCTTTCCACACAGATCCACACACGCGGCAGGCGCAGTGGGACACCTATCCCGGTGTGACACATGTCTGCCTCTAGGGTCTGGATCCCAAGACTACCTGAAGAGACAGCTTCCGCGTGCAGGGGGTGTGTGAGTGAGGTCTGCCGCAAATGCTCGGCCATTCTTCCAATTATAACAGCCTTTCTCACCTCCCCAGTCAATGACTCATTCAGGTCCAATTTAACACGAAATGGCAGATACAGTCTGGAATGCAACTGCAAAAACCATTTAAAACCTTTTCTCGGTCAAATCGAACCTTTGAGTCCTTAAATGCCATCTAAGCTTTGCCCCTCAGTTTGGATCCTGAGAACATCCTCCAAAAGCTGCTGCTACTACCCCATCACTAACGGGCATGCTCCTGGGCTAACCTCACTGTCATTTGAAAGATTTCTTGATTTTTGTCTTGGTAAGGTTTAGCTTCACTGTATTCTTCTCTGTACATGTACCGCCACGCCTAGCCTCAACTGCCTTCTCAGTGCACTCGGGGTGGGGCTGGCACAGCGGGCCAGGGATCAAATCCTCTGTGTCTGCCTAAGCAGGCGCTTTAATTGCTGGGCTCTCTGGCCAGCCCTACAGAATTATCAGTGTCCATTTATGTATCTCCCAAATGGAAGTCTTTCTGGGATTACCTCCCCAAAGACTTGGGAGTGAAATGGGCCCCTCCTCTGCTCTAGGTACAGCACGGGATCAGATCTGCATCGAATGTGGCTGCTGGTTGCGCCATCTTCCGAGGTGAGATGCTCGAGAAGAGGAGCTACAGAACTCTGCAGTGTAGTAAAGAAGCCCTGTGTACACTAAGCATGAACAGAGAGAGGAGCCTGGTGCATCGCAGGAGAGAAGCAGGCTGCTCCCTCCTGCCATGGCTACACATTAGCACATGTATGCACAGGGCACAGTGATCATCTGCTGAGTTCTAAGGGATAAGTTCTCTGGGCTCTGGAGACCAATACCTCAGCACACATCTGACATGTAGAGATCGACAGTCATGACTATTCACAGTATGTTGATAATAACATACTGTACTGTCTATTAGCGGTAGAGATGCCTACGGCAGAGCATTACGGACACAGCACATTTTAAGTCCCCAAAACAAGAATGAGTTTGGACTATTTGAGGACCAGGAAGGTCACATGGCACAGCAAAGAGAAGGGTGGTCTGAGAAGAGCTTGGAGGCCTAATGATACAGACACCTTGTGGACTCCTGAACAAGCTTGAACTCTGTCCTGGTGGAAGGGGATCCGTCCTGCGTTTCAGTAGGGGAAGACTCAAGGGTCACAGTGTTTCTGGCTCTTGAGAGGAACAGATTGGTGTGGAGACGAGTGAAAGCAGACAGGCCAGTCAGGAGGCGATCTGCAGACTGGGGCGGCTTTTGCTAGCTCAGGAGGATGATAGGGGTGAGGAGCAGCGAGTGAAGACGCTCCTCAACAGGCATCCCCAACAGTTGACTGCAAAAGAGCAGGAAGGAGACCCTATGTCTCCAATGGAAAGAATGGCTGGAAAGAGGTACCCCATGTTGGCACAGAGATTACCAATGCTGTCTTCACTGTGCTGGGACTTGCTGAAGTAAGAATTTTATTTCTGATTCTGAAATCAGCCAACTAGGAAGAAGGAAATGGGCTGAATTTTAAAGCCTCCATAAAAGTCCCTGGCTATACATTGGCCATAAACTTGCCTCGCAAGAGATTTTTAAAATACACCTGTGCCAACCTCCCTGAAATGAGTGGTTCTCACACTACCTGCGGTCGGGACAGGAAAACGGGCAGATGCAACAGTTTTTAAGAATGGGAAACGGGAGGAAAATCATCTCATCAGTATTTCACAGAAAGATTGAGAAATGGAGGTACTTTTAAAGTGAACTGAAAATATTTGCTCCAAAGAGCAAATGAATACAGACAGCACATAGGAGCTTAAATGATGAGAAGAATTCATGTGGCTTAAAAATGACAAATAGATCCATTTTAAAGCAAAATTATTTACAGTTCACTTATCTGCCCAGACCCAGGGCCAGCATAGAGATTAACATGCACGACAGGAAAAGCTCTAAGTGCTGATGAGGTGTTAGGCCAGTGTCAGCCAAGGGGTGCAGGAGTTGGAGATTCAGCTCCAGCCAAAGTGCAAGGTAGGCTGGCAGGCTGGCTGGCGTGTTCTCTCTCTCTCTCTCTCTCTCTCTCTCTCTCTCTCTCTCTCGCACAGATCTAAGTCAAACTGATTCTTCTAAAGAAGTAGGTGAAGGCAGCTAATGGAGGAGGAAACCGTCATTTGGCTATGAAATACATTTTGGTTCATATGGATTGCTTTCTTTCAGGAACCCTAACACAAAGCCTCCCAGTGAGAGGCTGCTGGGGCTCCCCATAGAGAACATGATTTTCTGTGGGTGGTGAGAGGCCAGAGGGCAACCATGCAAAGCAAATGTGTTCTTGATGTTCCTTCTCCCATCTGCCATTCTCACTGCTCCTGCTGTAGCCCACAGAGGCTTTGGCACTGCAAGGGTTGTGAGACGCATGGCCTCCAAGCCAGGACCAGGAAAGGTGAAGGGGAGGGAGTGTGGGGGAGGCAGGGCACACAAATACGAGCGACCTGGGCCTGGCCACAGTCTACAGATCATCTGTGGAGGTCTCCGTGCCACACCTTCACACGGCTCTGTGACCAGTTTTAGAAATTTCCTTTGGCAACACTTGCAGGCAGAGGGAGAGAAGACAAAGGAACAGAGCCCGTCACTACTACTGTCTCACAGGCTGCTCTGACTGTTGTGAGGAGACTGCAGCTACCACCTTGACCACCACCCATGTCCTGTGAAAAACTTGTGCAGTTCTCTTAGTAAGTGAAGCCTGCGCCCCGCAGTACTAAACATGCTACACCACAGCTGATGGCAGAGGCTGGATCACCTGGTTTCCTGTGCTGCCTAGGCTATGCGGGAGCGCCAGCGAGTTCCACAGCTGAGTCACAGCCCTGGACGCCTCAAGGCTTGGCTTTGTATGACTACTTAATTTAGGTGATGTGATTAAGAGCTGAGTGACCTTCATAATGTGGGTAGGGAGTTCTAAATCATATTTTTGTTTTAATTTTGGAAGTGTATGCTCTTCAGACTAATCTCCGCATGGAGGTCCATAAAGATGCCTGCGGATATGGCTACTCTCGCTCCCTGTCTGCTTTAGCTCTTGCTGAAGGATACATGGGGGGGGGGGGGTGACAGGCAGAAGATGGTCAGGACATACTTGATGAACTGAAGGTAGAAGGTATTTTGGTGCTCTGACAATAAATTATCTGTTAAAATAACTAAGCAATAAATCATTTGACTATAAGCTGCAAGAATAGAGACACTGTGACTGGTGCCTCCTACCAAGCCTGGTATTTACTAGGTTCTTAATGCTAGCTTGGGAAATAAACAGAAGAGATGCATGGACAAGCAGATGGACATGGGTGGACAGACACAGATAGATGGACCCAGGGGTGGAACACAGAGGAGCTGGACGGACCCAGCTGGGGAAGACGCAGGGGCGGATAGACATGGGTCAGTGGACACAGGGGCGGGTGAACACAGAAATGGATGGACACAAGGGAGGATGGACTCAGGAGTGTGTGGACATGGGCAGACGGACAAAGAGGAGCTAGATGGACACATGGGTGGATGGATACAGAGGCAGGAGGACACCAGGGCAGATAGACACAGAGGCAGGTAGACTTGGATGGGTGGAAATGGGCAGATGGACAGGAGTGGATGGACACAAGGCATGTGGACACAGGCAGATGGACACAGGGGCGGAGGGGCACAGTGGCAGATGGATACGGGTAGACAGTGATGGACAAGGGTGGATGGACACGGGTGGACGGGTACAGGGCGGATGGACACAGCAGCAGATGGACAAAAGGAGCAAGGAAATGTTAGAAAATGGTCATGTGGAAAACACAAGGGACTATGACTTGAAATTCAAGGCCTGGTGTGATATTTACAGTTTCAAATTTTCAGAAATAAGATCCTTCTGTGTGACTCTGATCAACAGTTTCAGTTAAGTAAGTTTCTGGTCAGGATGATTAAGTTGGGCTGTGGAATCAGTTTCTAGAGGTCTAAAATTGACAGCAAATGTCTTACTTTGGTCTCTGTCATTTGACAGGAAAATCCCTGATGCTATAAAAATCCAGGTATTAATAAAATTTTATTAAGACACTGCCACTGTCTCCAGTGATTACAGAAACATCAAATTCAACATTTAAACTAAATCTAGTAGGTGAAATTCCTTATTAGCAGTAACCTATGTGGACTACCTTAGAGGAGAAACAAGATAAAAAGTCCTTCTGTATAACAAAAACTCCACTTATTGACAGCATTTGTTCAAATGGCAGGGTACACAGGGGAGCTGCCCCTGCATGACCAAGCCAGACATGCTGAGGCCTCTAGGAACAAATAAGTGACCACCCAGGTCCCGTGGGCAGAGCTGCTGGACAGTCTGAGGTAGGCATGATCTGCACTCTGTGTGCGTTTAGGAATGAAGCTGCATAACTGACCTTATCTGTCGTCACCTGAGTGGCTTCCTGGTACCAGGACAGCCAACTTCCCCATGGATTCCTGCCATCCCCACCAGAGAAACATTACAGTCATCTCTCTTTGGCACGACATCATCGACATTCAAACTGGGAAAGGGAAACAGCCTTCCACCCGCCTGTCCGGAGCTCCCCTGATCGCAGACGGTGGCTATGCCCTGCTGCCAACAGACCTTGACTGAGTGCCCCCACCTGCTGGGCAGCAGCTAGCAAAGCATTCCAGGGATGCTGTGAAGCCCACATCGCTGCCTGCCACAGGCAGCTTGTGCAGGCAAGCCCCAGGCTGGCCCTGCTCTTCTTGAACCCAGCGGTAGGCTACTCTGTGCTTGTAGTAATTAAGAGCCAGCAGACTGGGCAAGGCAGGTAGGAGAGAGTCTTCCCCGGGAATGCAGCCTAAGTAACTGGCTTGCTGCTTGCTAATGACATGGCTTCCACAGAAACAGTCACAGGGAATTCTCTTAAATGACTTGATGACGACAGGCCTATACCTCTTTAATGTCCTTTGAGTTCACCAGGTAATTCCAAAACCCTTAGGGAGATGAAAGCATGACAAAAAAAACCCCTTTGTACAGTCAATTTAAATAGAACACAGAGCAAAAAAGAACACCTTGCACCCTGATGTCTTGGTTAGCCCTCCTCAGAGCGCCCCTTGCCAAGACGCTACGTACGCTACATGTGGTGTGTAAAGTAAGTCCGGGCACCTGCACCGCACGGCTGTGGGTACGTGTGCAGGATAAACAAGCACAGCTCACACTACTTCACTCATGTGCTTCCAGACTCACTTCCAGTTTTCTGAAGTCTGAATGGGTTTCTATGACTGAGACAGAGAGCCACACGTGTACAAGCACATGCTCCGGCACCTCCATGGTTCCAGAGTGAGCACCAAGCAGCACCTTCCTGCTTGGATGCTAACACACACTGACAGGAGATGCAGCCCTAAAGTCAGCCTTTGAATCACTACGGTGCTCGGCTATTGGAACCACATCAATATTGCAGGTTTTCCTCTTTGGAGAACTGAGGAGCAAGGCTTCCCAATGAAGGAAGCTCCCTCTCTAGTCTCCTTAATAAACTTCAGTTTCTCGCTGCCATGCCTACAGACAGGGGAAAGAATTCAGCTGCAGCTGCTCCCTAAGCTGCAAAGTTTTAAAGGTCCTTCTTTTCTGGATTGCAAGAAGTGGTAAATCTACCTTTCCCCAGATCTCCTAAGCCACAATGAAGCACCCTTCTTTATCCTAAGGCTAATGAATTAGGAAGCCTCTTCCCAGATCAATTCCACAGGCATCCGACTTCCAGATTTTGAGTTTTTAAGCAGCATTTTAATTTGTTGTTGGTGCCTGGGGAGCAAGAGCCCTACAACCAAGCAAAACCCTACAGCCTCTACACTATTAGCTAGCATGTCAACGAGGTAATGCATCTTCAGGGAAAGCAGATTAGAAAGGACAGCAAAACATTGATTTAAAAAAAAAAAAATCCTATACCTGAAGCATAATGCTGCTAAAGCTAGCAAACAACAAAAGGCATTTCCATAGCACAAAAATGTCTTATTTCGGGTGTTGGGGCAGTGAGCACTGGCCCACCTGAACACAGCACAGACACACGGCACAGCAGTCATCCTTAACCCTACAGAGCTTTTGATTTAGTAAGTAATTCATCCCGGAGAGCATGAGAAAGCTCAGGGAAGGGACAGAAGCCATGCGCCTGCAGGGAGCACCAGTTGAGAGCAGCTACTCAGGGAGCAGGTGGAGCCCTGCGCTTCCTCCCTTTCTCCAAAGGAAACAATAGCATTTGAATCAAGTTAGAGCAGCCAGGCACACATCCATCTGAAGGCGAGCTGTGACGATGCGTCTGTGCAGCCAAGATGCCAGTGCACAGTCCGAGTCCCAGCTCCTGAAGCCTGCCCACAGATCCGCACACAGTTAAGAGACAAGCCCAAAGACCACCTCTGCCAATAGGTCCCCAGAACTTGATAAAACGAGCTGCAGCTCCTCTCCCCCCAGCCACTCTGAAACACATTTAGTGAAGGAAAGCCAGACAGTGTCCCCTCCCACCACTAGCGCCCTCCACCCCCAAGCAATCACCAAGTAGCTGACAAGTCCTTACCGACTTGGGGCTCTTCTTTGGAACAGGCAGCCCTGAAAAATATGCAACAAGGAGGGGAGGGGAAGAAATCATTAGCATATGAATATTACCTTTTCTTAAAGAACAATCCCCAGGTGTTTCACGGCAACATAGCCATCTGCAGAGTTATGTCAGATTTCTCCCCAGCATCGGAGTTACCAGGCTGTTCATATCGAATCAAAGCAGAGGGAGGAGGAGGGCGGGAGGCAGGAGATCTATCTGCATTAGCTATGCTGACTTGTGCTGCAGCAGCCTGGAGGCTGGGATAAGAAATTCACAGACCTCAGCGGCCTGGGAAACTGAACACTCGGACAGAATCTCAAATGCTCTTCTGGATTAAGGAAGACTTAACTTACAATTAAGCCCAGGGTATTTCCTTCCCACCCGACCCACCTGTCAATCCAAGCAGACCAATCAGGACAGGGGGAGGGGCATATATTTAGTTTAGAAGGAGCGCATGGTTAAAATTAAATTTTTCTTTCTTTTTTCTTTCTTCTGTCTGCCTTTCAGGAGAGGAAATGCCTTCTTTATTTGGATGAGCTCAACACCAAAACAAAGACGGATGGGATGGATGCTCTTTCACCAGCACAGGATAAAATATGAACCCAAGCGCAAGCTGGTCCATCCCCCAGATCGCAGGCGTGCATCTGCTCAATGCCTGCCGCCCATCCCACAGCCTCCTACTCGGCCTGCCGGAAAGGAATGGGCTCCCGTTATTCCCTCAGGAGGGCAGGGAGTGTCGTTCAAGAGTGAAAAAAAAAAATCACCGCACTGAAAAAAAAAGATAAGAATGGAGAAAGGGAAAGGAGCCAGAGGTCCGACCCTGGTGTCTGTCCCCTGACACTGCTCTCATGAGACAGCTCGAGCAGGCAAGGACCAGCGCCTCTGCACGTCTATAAAGTCAGCAATTGGGGGAGGCCTGGGGGATCTGCCACAAGAGGAATGTGGGAAAGGGAGATGAGAGTGATTATAAAGCACACAGTGGTGCTTTCAAAGTAATCACTTCCACAGGCTCCGTACTATCTTTGTTATTATTGCTCTGCTCGGGCAGGACTTACAATGTGAAATAAAGATTCGTCTGTGCAAAGTGCCAATGAGCATGTAGGATTAGATGACTCTGCACTAGAAATTTCAATCTGGCTTTGAAGTGATCCTTCGCAGTGCGATGATTTCAACTATTTTGGAAACGACTTGTCAAGCCATGAGCCACGCTGAGCTCAGTGCAAGTAACTCAAGGCAGCGGAAGTGGCGAGCTGTGCCTGGAGCAGTGTGCTGCTCCATGTGTCTACAGGCACTGGGGCGCTCTCCAGCAAGGCTCCTCGCACCACCAACACAAGGCCGCATGGGCCATACAGTGGCTCTCAGAATGGGCACAGGATTTCAGACCCCACCAAGGGCCCAGGAGGACACACATTGGCACATTTCCCCAGGGGCTCTGATGTGGGGCTCTAAGAGTACCATTTAAACCACACTACAGCAGTCATACACTATTAGTCTTTCACATCAGGCAAACTCAGACAAGCCACCTTCAGAGCATCACTTTTTTTTTGCAGAACCGGGGACTGAACTCAGGCCCTTGTGCTTACCAGGGAAGCGCTTATTCTACTTAGCCATCTCCCCAGCCCCAATCACTTTTAAACTCTCTGTGCCTGTTTCTCTAATGATGAGATAGAAATGGTCACTCCCCAATGCTGTTTCGACAGCTGATTAACAGAATATGTTCTAAAAACTTTCTACTGAGGCCCCCTTTCCTGGCTCTCATTTTCCTTGGTTGACATTCTTTAGCAAGAAAGCAGGTGTGGTTATCTTATTCTAACTATGGGAAAAACCATTTAATAAGCATATGAACAGATATAAACCCATAAAAGGAGCATTTTGCCTCCAGATAACAATGTTTTTAGCAATTCTGATCTGTCTTTCTTCTTCAAATAATTATTAGGTATTCTTGGGTCCATTAAAGGATTTGTTCAGAATATATTAGTGCAGGTCACTGTGTATACTTTAGAATTACGTGTTGTGTGATAAAATTCAGGTTTCCCTCCAATTGACACATTTTTAGTTCACTGAAAAAGTAAGCTTTTGTGCTGTTAGCTCTTACAGAACTTGGCTGCGCAGGATCCCAATAGCAATCCACAAAACCTTGTGAATAATACCCAGCTAGGTATCTGGGGTCAGGAAAAAGGGTTGAGTATGTTTTCTTCTAGTCAATTATAAAACCAGCCAGTCCTAAGTCTCTCAAGATTTTCTTGCATAAAATAGTGTGCTTTTCATTTCTGACCACAGAGGAACACTCCACGCCCTTCACAGGCACATTCACAGGGGCATTCACTGCACCACTGCTGGCATAAAGGAAAATTGGTGCCCACTGGAAATTCCAGTTAGGTTGTGGAGTCACCAACCTACAGCACCCTCTGCACAGGAACAGGAACAAGGTTACTGGACCAGTAACAAACAGCAGGGCCAGACTCTGAAGCACAATGCTGAGAGAAAACAGCATGCTACAGAAAAGCAGATACAGCAGGGCACTGGCACAGATGGCGAGCTCCCCAAACGGTATGCAGCGGGGTGTTTCTGATGGAACGACGGGTCGGGTGCAGGGGCCAGGGGCACTATTTTTCGGTTACCTTAGCCCTACTTAGAATTCTCCTTTGCAAATACTTTCTTACTAATACACATTCACATCTCACTAAGGCAATAAAATATTACTTTAAAAACAAGCATCAATTAATGGCCCCTCCACTGTTAGCTCTATAAAATCAACTGGTCCTCAAGACAGGGAAGTAAACAAAGTCTGTTTCCTCCAAGAAGATCCCAGGTCAATGGACACACATATTTATGACAGACAAGAACATTTTCTTTTTAATTTAAGGAAGTAATGGCTCTCTTTGCCAACTGGTTGCTGAAAAAGTTCATTTTAAAAAGCCACACCTTTTACAGGATCCAAAAGTAGGTTATAACCACAAATTAATATTTTAGTAGTCAAAGTCAAGCAACTCCACTGGACTGCTTTTTGAAAAAAAGAAATCAAACATTTGTTTTAGGCCCATATGGTCATTAAATCTTAAAATCTAATAAATATGAATGCTGGAGCAAGCCTCCTTATTACAATTTATAATTTATTTTGGCCACAACTACTGAGAAAGATTTAAAACAGCTGGGACACCCAATGAAAAACACTCACAGGTCACTGTGCAGCAAAGTTTTCCATGACCTCGCAATGCTCCGATGTGGCTCTTGTTTCACACAGTTGTGTGTGGGCCTGGTGCATGTGCTGCGTGGGCCACATGCTGTGGCCTTCTTTAGGCCAATGCGTACTGTGCACACCCCGTGGCCACAGGAGGTCTGCGTTCCGCAGAGCACGCCGCGTCTTGCCTGAGAGGCACACAGGCAGCAGCAACACCTTTCTTAACAGCTCCTCTTGTCCATTTGGGGTGAGAAAGGGCAGTTTCCTGCGAAGCAGAGGAGCTGTGGATGGCACCATGCGCTCTTGTCACCCTGGGAGCAGCAAATGCCACTTCTAAGACACGCCAGGTGTCTGTCACAGGAAGACATATGTTCAACGTGTGGGTCTGAGAAAGATGGAAAGAAGTAGGACACAAGGGGGGCCTAAGAATCTCAGGTTTCCGAAGAACAAAATGTTCCTCTAGGGGCAACAAACGGGAAACTCCCCGCTGGTGACCGTGGCCTTAACAATTAACACCAGAAGAAAGAACTTTTTAAACTATGCTCCTGAGCACATTCTACAACTACATGGCAAAATGTTATTCTGGGAAGATGGCATAATGATACAACACAAAAACATTGCATGAAAGAAAACATAACAGAACACACATCTTCAAATGAAGACTGTAAGGCTAAGCACCAAAGCAGCATTTTCTTTGGCTCATGACATTATGGTGGCTTCATTTCCTATGTTAATATCTTATCTAGCAAGAAAAGCTTTATTTATTTATAAACACTCACATACATACACACACAAATGCTACTATAAACACATCTCTGCTGCCTTTTTAGGTAAGACAAGTGCGTTGCTTCTCAGAATATTTTATTGCACATTAAAATTTCTGGCACTAACCCTAAGCTCTGCAGTCTGTAAGAGTCACTTCTCTCCCCAAATGAAAAGCATTTTTAAAAGGACCTTACTTAGGCCAAAACTGGTGCTTGTCCTGCAGACTGAGGGGAAAGGGAAGAAATGGGTGAGCTCAGCCAACTTGGAGAAGCCAGGCTCTCTCTGTTTTAGCCCTGAGATGATCAGAATCCAAGTGGTTGGGACAGGGATTAGACCTCTCAAACCAAATGTGCTCTCGGTTTTTTAAATGTGAGAAGGCCAACCACTCTTACCAGCTTAGAGAATGAAGAAAAACTGGGCAAGGCTTGAAAAGGGTGATTCCTAACTAATACCATGTGGCATACAAGGTGGATCTAGAAAATACAATACTTGAGAGCTGGCCAGATAGCTCAGTAGATAAAGTGCTTGCTTAGCCAGAGCACAGGGACCTGGGTCTGATCCCCTACATGCCTTGCTTGCCCTGCCCCCAGGGTGCACTGAGATGTCCATCGAGACTAGGCGTGGTGGTGCATGCCTGTAATCCCAGCGCTTGGGAGGCTGAAAACAGGAGGATCACTAAGAGTCCAATTTGTGCAGTAAGACCCTGCAGACCCTGTAGACCTTTTCCTAAAATACAAAAAATACAACAACAACAACAAAAAAAAGTCTGTACATGTTCAGTACAGATGTAATTTTAAAAAATTCTGCTATAGGAGTTTGTACTAAAATGAAAAATGCAGGGCCCAGGCAAAAGTCATATGAAAAGATGTTCAATGAAGCATTATTTAAAGATGATAAAAATTGGAAACGGAACTTCTGAGAAGAGAGGATAAAGCATAGACTAACGGCATGATGAAAAGCTGAGCCCATCAAACCCAGTACAATGAAGAATGGTAACTGAAAGCAGCAATGATATGACATGCAAAGCAGGATGAAAACTATACAGCACAAGCACCTGCCTGGCCAGTGCAAGGTCCTAGGTCCTGAGTTCAAACCCTGGTACCAAAAAAAGAAAAGAAGAAGAAGAAAAACTACACATAAAACATTAGCTCACTGTTAGAAGGCAGGTAAACCTATGCAGTGCATTCACACACACACACCCAAAGACTACAGGGAATGTTATGAGATTATTATTTTGGAATATTAGGATTAATATTCAGAATATTAGGATTAATGGGTGATTTACTTTCTTTTTTTCAGTGTTTTTTTTTAATTTCCAGCATTTTCTAGTATAATCAACTTCACATTTCCTGTGCCTGGTCAAGGGTGCTTACTAGTCTTAGTGCAATGGTAGGTTAGCAAACCAGAATCCATTCCAGCAAGGCTCAGTGACGGACATTCCTACTGAGGTGTCCCTGCTACTGAATTCCTGGGCGATGGCCTTGACTGGAAAGGAGATAAAAGCGACCTGAGGCCCTCAAGCACAGCTGCACATCAGCGTGCACTGTCACACAGAGACTTAGGGAACCCCTGAAAACCCAGACAGGCCTTGTGGTGCCAGCCCTGCCCAGGGCCCGATCCTGCAGCAAATCATTCTGCCCAAGAGTCCGTCACAGTGTGAGAAGCCACTCCTGCTGTGAGCTTCCTGCAACTAGGCATTTATCTACGGTAAGGGCTGCACATAGAACATACTATGTCTGAAACAGAAGGGTCAATAAAAAGGATCACATTGAAAGGGACATTTCACTCCTTGCTTCTCCTTTCTTAGATCTAAAAGACACACCTAACCCTAAATTATGAGGAAAGAAACTGCACGAATAGACACACCGCAACACTAATATTTATCAGGAAAAAAAAAAAATGCTGCTTGAAATACTGTGTCCGCTAGGGAAAGCACTGATTTACCAGGCACAACACAATGATGCATCTGAACAGTGAGAGAATATGCGGACTTGGAGGTGTGGGTCAGGGGTGCAGCAGGAGAGCAAGCGGAGCAATGGCCCTGGGGGGGCCCAGCCGGGCAGAATGATGTTTTGCCTGCAAGCCCGGCATGGGAAGGACAACCACTGCTGGCCTGAAACCCTTCATAAGAAGCCCCAGAGCCACGCCTGCCAAGCGGTACTTTTATTTTCTTTGCTGAATACTGAATATGGAAACTAAGAAAAAACGTACATTTAAACTGACTTTCCCCTTAGTGAAAAACACAAGAATAAGCTGAAAATCAAGAATAGGAAAGAACAGACTTAGCCTTTTCTATCGAAGGCTGGAAGGAAAAAGGAAAAATTCACTCACCAAACTCAGCTGTGCTGAGGTTCTACTATGTGTTAGAGGCTGGTGTAAAATAAAGCACTGAAGAAAAGCTCGACTCTTCTGCCATGGAACTCACAATCTGTCAGAGGAACAGATCGGACAGAGGGTGAGGATTTCTGTGAAGATGAGATGTCGGCCTGGGTCAGCGGCATTCAGGCACAGCTGTGGTGCCCTGCGCGGTCAAGCAAGCCTTTGGGACAGGCAGCTTGTTAGGACCTCGGTTCTCAAAAGAGATAGGGCCCGTGGTCATTCCTGCGAACAGAATTCACTGGGTTCAGTGCCCAGCACAGGGTTGCCGAAGAGACCAAAGTAGATCCACTGTGGTCCCTGCCCTTCCTGGAGTTCAGTCTGTTTGAAAACAGAAAGAGGCGGTGCAACAGTAGTAGCTTGGAGTGGTGAGCGCCACATGCCATGGCAGGAAGAAGTGCTCTTGCTTCTAGGGATACGGAGGAAAGACCTAGTCCAGCAGGGGACTGGGGGAGGACAGAAAGAAGGGGCAGCAGGGGAGTGGGGAGGACAGAAAGATGGCCAGCCCTTAATTATGGAGCGGGGGGGGGGGCAGCCCAGGACCTGAGGACCTACTGAAAAATGAGGGAGACTTTTAAGGTTTTTGAGCTAAGTGAGTCTTCCAGTGGAAGTCAAGGCCAACCTTGAGCCTGTGTGCATCTCCACGGAAGGGCCTTATAAACACTGTATTTCACAAAATCGAATCCATAAAACAAAATGAAAAATGATCCTACTTTGGATGTGATTGATTTTTTT
This sequence comes from Ctenomys sociabilis, assembly GCA_004027165.1. Lineage (NCBI taxonomy): Eukaryota > Metazoa > Chordata > Mammalia > Rodentia > Ctenomyidae > Ctenomys > Ctenomys sociabilis. The sequence continues at coordinate 56,948 of PVKA01001614.1, read as the reverse complement.
TTTCCTTTCTCTGGCCAAGTATCATCATCAGCTCTGCTGTGCAACTTTTCAATGCAAGTATGAAACCGGCTGCCAAGCACAGAAGCATCAGACCTGACGGCTCCAAAAAGACAAAGATGTCCTTTCCTTCAGGAACCTGGTAATGGCCATTGCTAACATCAGGCCACCACAGCTCACGGGACAGCGGGAGGTCAGGGGTGGGGGTGAGTGTCCAACGCTGTGTCACTTGGTGTTTTGTGAAGATTAAAGATACAGTTGTACAGGTTTTACAGCGAAAAGAAGTCTGCATCAATCCCATGGTGCACAGAGCCTAATAAATGTGTCTCCAGGAGAAAGAAAAGGCTTGTAAACCATTAGCTGGAGACTGCTAAAGGTTTGCAACGCCTTTCATCCTCACCAGAAGCCATGAGCTGCAGCAGGGGAGCAGACTGAGAGTCCTTGGTACTCTGGTTGCTTAAAGATCAGGGCAAGATGGGCAAACTTTCCAGGAAAACCTTCAGACCCTTTCAGATAAGATGCTATGAAATGGAGGACAATTCAGAAACGTATGAAGTATATGCTGAGGGGTACAAAGTTGCCTCCTTTCTAAAAAAAAAAAAACACATATTCCCCAAAGCAAACACTGGGTGCAAACATAACTAACTAGTACTCAGACTAGTCTCTGATACTATCTATTCTTCACACTGATTTAGGTTCCAACAGCCTCACATTTGCAGGTTAGAAGACTGAGACACTGATGGTCAAACACTTCGGCCAGGGTCACACAGTCAGGTAAACAGCTGAGCCTTGGTTTAACTCCGTTCATGTTTCTACATACCCAACTGTGCAGATTCATACTTGGGTGCTGAGAGTACTTGGGGAAATAGTCCACCAGGAAAGGGTGAGAACTACAGTTGCTCGGATGTTTGAAATGCATGTCCAGAAAAGTTTCATACAGCCTGGAGAGAACAGGGTGTTAAACAGCTGCTGGGTCAGTGGATCTAGGTACCTTATCCCCTGAATGGTGATATAAACTCAGGAAGACTTTCTTTTCTATACACTGAATGTGTGGTCTGTGCATAGGGAATGGCCGCCTTCACCTGTCTGGAAGCCCCTTGGGAGCTGCAGTACTTACATCATTGGCCGCTGAAGGTTAGATGTGTGATAAAAAGAGCAAGACGAATCTTTGATTTGGGACAAGGAAGGAAATGTTTAAAGCTACACAACTAACACCAAGTGTCATGCAATAGTTTCAAAAGTGTGGACTAGTTTTATCTAGCTTCCAAGTATTTTCTGATGCTTATCTGATAATAGCACTTTTTAAAAAATTGCAGGTAGAGAAAAATGAATAAATCAGAAGGAGAGTGTGGTATGACACCTTCTTTTCAGAGGCAGAAAGAAAAAGAGCTGGACTGCCACCCTGAAAGGCCACTGCCTGGCCACAATGCTCCAGGAGCTGTCCATCTTCAGGGGTGTCCCTGCCGGACCTGCCTCCCTGGGTGGAATTCAGCCAGCTGCTCAGAGGGGCCCATGTAGGCCCTCTCCCTGGGTACACGGAGGAGGACACTGATAGTTACAGTATTCAGGAGCTGGCCTTCTGTCTAAATGTGCTTTTACCTCCTCTGAGGAAGAACCTGCTTTTGCTAGACTGTACAGTGTGTCATTTCTAAATCTGCATTTCAAGCTTGGTTTCTTGGTGATGCTTAATGGCTCTCTGCTACTCAATCCTCCTCTAACATCTCCTTCACAAAGGTCTCCCTGGTGGGGAGACTGCTTTGGCCTGGAAACTCCACAGCAGCTCCTTCAAATCTGAAAGTCTGACTGCAGTAGGGTAGGGTACAGGGTATGGGGGGAGGTAAGTATGAAACAACAGCTCAAATAGCTCACTCCAAGAAAACACTAGCAAGGATTCCTTTCTAAAAGCAGGGGTGCTGTGTGGACCCTTATTTAGGGTCACCAGCCCCAAAGGGAAGCTCATCGCTGTAACTGGTGCTGAGAAGCTTCTAAGTTAGAAGAGCACACATCAGGACCCTGGGCTTCAGCACTACTGACTGCAAGGCTGGCCATTAGCAATCTGAAGCACAGGACCAAGAAAGACGTCCAGCAGAAAGTCTCAGACTTTAGGAAACAGTGGACCCCAAATCCCAAGGACCTTGCTGGGGTTTCTCTCCTGTATACAAACACCTCTAAAAAAACATTCTGAAGCACTGGGTCCACCCATGCCCCTAGCACTACCTTTCTTTGCCTAAATGACCACAGGGGCCTGGACACTGCCCTTCTGCTTACCCTTCATGTTCTTTAATCTACTATCCACACAGAGCCCAGAGACCTCCCTCTACAGCACACGTCAGAGGACAGGGTTGTTGGCTGCACCGCAGGGCTCTCCCAGCAATGCCAGTGAAACCCTTCCACAGCACACCAAGCCCTCCTCGGTGCATCTGTGCCCAACGCGTTCGCATGGCCCCACTTTCTTCTGGTGCCCACTTTTTTTTTTTTTTTTTTTTGTCTTTTTGAGACAGGGTCTCACTATGCAGTTCAGGCTGGCCTTAAGCTCACTTTGTAGCTCAGGCTGGTCTCGAACTCATAACAATCCTCCTGCCTCAGCCTCCTGAGTGCTAGGATTACAGGCATGCGCCACCACGCCCGGCCCTGGTGCCCACTTTCTTCTGGTGCCCACGCACCCCGGCCAGACTACCAGTTCCCTGCTGACACCTTCTGGGGCTCTGGGTGTCTGGGTGGACACTGACCCTGTATATCTGTGCATATGAGGCTGCTTCTGTTTGCCAGCCAGGACTCCCACCAAGGTCACTTGAAGGGCCCAATGCGGGCCAGCAGATTGAAAAGGACCCTTTTCTGTCCTACTGTATTCACAGACCACTGGCCTCATTTGTATGACTCACTGTTCTTGTGTACTTGTTGTTGTCCCTATGCTGCATCAGCCTGCCCCCTGCCCCAGGGCGGATCCGGTCTTCAGCGAAACACGTGAATTTCAAATGAAAGGGCAGCGTGTGTGCTCATGAGGCGGGCTTGCATCTGGAGGGCTGCAGCCAAGAGGGCCAGGCGGGAGGGGCTGCCTGGCCTTTCTTTTTATCACCATCATCACTGCAGCAATTATTTAACAGCTCTTGCTCCTTGGTCAGCTCCTGATTTCCTGGTGAACTGCCAGGCTCGGCTTGGCTCCCAACTGCCTCCTTTAGTGCAGAGGAAGGTTCTGCTGTGCCACCTTGTGTCCCGACTCACTATCACAGCGACAAGCTTGCTGCTCCCCAAACTCCTTCCCCCCTGCCAGCCCCAACAAGTGGTAGGTCCTCAAAGACTCATTCAGAGTCCAAAAAGGGCCACATTAAGGAGCCCTTCACATCTTTTGCCTTCAGAAGCAATTTTTATTATAATACTCAGTAGCAATCTTCAAATGCCTTATGCCTTCCCACAGAAAGCAAACAAATACTGATGAAAAGGGTATGTCTGGGCTGGGGAGAGAGCTCAGCGGCATAAGTTCCTGCTTGGCAAGCCCTAGGTGCCAAGTTCAATCTGCAGTACTGGAAAAAATAAAAGAAAAGGATATGTCTGGTCCTTTTCTTCAGGCAAAACTATGAACTTCTTGAACAGTTTTAATGGTCTGATGGTGTGATGAGTCTTTTCATCACAAGGTACTTCTGCAAAATAAGAGGAGAAACTTCTGCCTGCTTGGCACAGGCACTACCACACGCTTTATTCCAGTCTCTTAGATGTAGCAGCCCAAGGAGCCCTATCAGTGCACATCACAGTTGACAACGGCAAGGTGACTGAACGTCAGAATCCGATGGCCTTACATTATTCAAAGTGTCTGGCAGTGAGACCTACAGGTCCATTTGCTGAGGGTCAGGTTTATCCGAAGAGCAAAGGACATGGGATCAGCATCCACCTTCATCTCCCAGGGAGATATTCAATGTCTTCAAATCCTCTCACTGAAACAATATCTGAACTGTCTAAGTGGCTGTGTGAATTACAGAGGGGAAGGAGCTGTTTCCTGGGCTCTGTCGATTTCTAACGAATCACAGCACCATATGGCTGTGGGGAGGGGAAGCTCATGCTTTAAAAAGTTCAGTCATTAGACTTCAGGTTTTGGCGAGTCAGTACTCACTGCACTAACTGGATGTCTTTAAGGCAGAGCAGCGAGTCAGTTTCACCCACATGCCCTTGTACACACCCCCAAACGCCTCATGTGGGTAAGTCTCATTCAAGTAACTTTTATAGGTCAACTACGCTTGAGATGCAGAAACTGTCCAGGCACTGTGAGACCACAGAGTGAAATATTTTATCTGGGGCTCAGCATTATGTCAAGGAGGAAGCAACACACTGAAAGGAGAAGCAGGCTGAGCCAGTACACCTTCAAGCCAAGCGATGCACCACTGTGAGGGCCCAGCGCCAGGTGCTGGGCGTCCTCCCCTGCTCCACGCTGGAGGCTGCCAGCATTTCTTGGTGAGCCAGGCTCCCCGGCCTAGTGTCAGTGTGGGTGCAGGTCTCAATGCAGTGGGATATACAACACACATTTCTGAAAGCTGCCATAGGTTCCAAGGCTGCACCCTGCACATGAGAAATCGGCCATGATCTGTGGAGTGGCCTGAGCACAGGGACCAGCCCCACCCCGCAAACTCATTCTCTTGTTTAAGATCTGACAGCACTGACTTACGTGGGGCAAAGGAGTTTTGGGAATGGGTCCAACCAATCAGTGCTGTGTTCATGATGAGCAATGCACAGACCTGTGACAAACAGAAGCCCTCACTGGACTGAACTCTGCCTCTTCCTCAATCAGGAGCCCATGGAAGTAGCAGCTGGAGAGGAGGCGTCTCCACTGCTCTTCTGGGGCCCTGGCCCAAGATCTGTTCATGCCTGTCTCGGAGGTGTCCTTTCCCTTCTGCTCCATCCTCAGCCTCTGTGGGCCTCCTCCCTGTATCAGGGGTTCTTGGGTTGTAGATGGCACTAACAGCAAATTTTTGTAAAAGAGAATTGAGTAAAGACCATAGGTTATGAATTCCTTATTTTGTAGCTGAGGACCCTTAAAGCAGTTTAAAAGGGGGGAGACAAATGCAGCCAACTATTATTTTATAAGTAGACAAAGAGAGAAAGCAACCTATTGAGCCAGTCTTTCACGCTGAATCCTTGCTTCAACAAGAAACCTACTTCTGTGTGCTGATTTTTCTCCTTTCATTATTTATTGGAAGAGCACGTCATTGGAGGCAGGAAAAAAAAGCACATCTCCTGTTCTCCTTCATCTTGCCCTCCCTAAACCCTTCTCTACCAGAAAATGAAACAAAGGAACTGAAAGAAGAGGAGCCTTGCTCCTCCTCCATCTCCTTTCTCTCAAGTCCCTTCCACCTGACAGGGAAAGTGGCTAGGAAGAAGGAACACCACCAGCCAACAAGCCCAACTCACTGCCCTCTTCCCATCCTCTGGCAGCCGGAGGAGGGCACTGCTCTGGGTGATGCCTACTGCTGACAGACACTGCCCCATGCTGGCCCCTGCTTTGGCTTCATGAGGGCCAGGAGCCAGGTGAGGGCCAAGGTTAGAGCATCATCGGTGGCCAAGGTACCACTGAGCAGGAAGCCAGAGGAAACGCAGGAATTTCCAAATGAAAAGACCTGCTATCCCAACTGAACAACAACAATAACACATCCAGAAAGGGATTCTGTTTGCATGTAAAAAAGGAAAACAAGGGCCTGGGAGATGGCTCAGTGGAATAAGTGCTTCCCTGGCGCGGAGCCTGAGTTCAATTCCTGGTTCCCACCAAAAAAAAAAAAAAAAGAAAACACCGATTTCTTGTATACAAATGGGGGATGGGTGGTAAAGGGCTAAAACAGTGGCTGTCCACGAGGGCTGGCTCTTCCAGGACAGTAGACAGCACTGTGCTTGCATTTAGGGCAGGGTGTGTTGCAGCTAGGGCCAGATTAGAGACCAGCCTTTGCTTCTTCCTTCAATGGCCAGAGAGCAAAGGTGTTCTCCACAGGGGCAGACAAACCATACAAGTATTAAAACCCATTATTTCATGAGCAGTGCTGTTCCTTGTTATTGCAATCAGCTGTCACCTCAGTATCTATGGTAAAAGTAACTACAGAGAACACAAGCCATTTTTCTTTGGAAACAACAGAAATATTTAAGAGTAGTGACTTAATACTAATGATTTCCAAATGATTAAAAAACACCAACTAGTACATATACAACCATAGAAAATCTTTATAAATGCAGCCTATACTTCGGTTTGACCAACAAAATAAAGGCTTCATTTCCTGTGGCTGGCATTCCTTTTGTTTTCCTTCTATTAGCACGCGTCTACTTAGTGGGGGGTTCGTGTGCACGGCCAGTCTGGAATCTCTTCACCTGCCCTGCACCGCTCCCCCACATCCTGGTCCCTGTGGCATTTGCAAATGATTCATCTGTATGCTTCCTCTTATTTTGCTCCCCAATTTGTGCTTTGGGTTTCCTTTTTGAGAGAAGCCATGCCACATGCCATATGTAGGTGTGTCTGACTTACTTCATTTAACATTGTTGTCTTAAGATGCTATTCTGTGATACAGTGAAAGGGTCTTTTGAACACTTTTTCCTCAAACCTGAAGATTATAAAAGTGACCCATCAGAATTTGTATGACAAAGTTATACACCAAATGAGATTTCCAGAAAAAGAAGCATGGGAGGCTGCAGATGAGATCAAGCACACTATATTTTAGATGTGTATTTGCATGTCAACATCTATAATGAGGGAGCAACACACTGCTGCTGCTCATAATGGATTAATGAACAGCATTTATTGTACGTGGCAAGAAAACAAACACTGAGAACATCAAGAAACAAACGGAAAACTATGAAGGAGTGTGAGATAAACCCAGGTAACCACTTGGCACAAAAGGGTGTTTTCCATTGTATGGACACCAAGGGTTGCTATGGGTCTGATGCTATTTTTGAAGACACACATTCTACCAATGAGGTTGCTGAACCAGAACGGATTCTGTTCCTCAGAGGGATCAGGACTGACGCCTGAGCAGCACAACAGCAACACCAGGCAAGCGACACGGGCGGCCCCCTTCCAACCTGCAGGGGACCATGTATGGGCAGATCCAACCAACACAGCAGATGCTGGCAAAGAAAGCAAGACTTAGTTTGAGAGAAATGAAGGTAGAAGAATGTTGTACAGATAAGCCCTCTGCCTCAGATAAAAATTTCAAAAATGCTCGGAAGTGAAAAATACTCAGACCAAATAAATGGAAGATCCTTCTTGTAACTGCGTGAGCTCACAAGAATATTACTCTGAGAAGAGCCTTTTTGTGGGGGAGACAGAGGCAAAGCTGTTGAAAACTGATACATTAATTTTCATATGTAACTAAGAGTAATAAAAAAAAAAGGAAAATATTTCTGCTGCTTTTTTTTTTTTTTTTTTTTTTTTTATTTACAAAGAAGAAACTACACCTTAAGTTAAAAGAAAGAAAAGCAGTGACTGGAACTCTGGGCAGATGATGAAGGATGCGGAGAACAGGGTCCATGGCAGACCTGTGCACATGGTGCGTCAGGGCTGACCCACCCTGCGCCACACCCACATTGTCTCCAGTCCCAACTGCACCACCAGAGGCCCCAGGGTGCAGGGCACATGCACGATGAGAGAAAGGGCAGCAGAGGGGAACTGTGGGTTCCAGCTAAGTGCATTCAGACATTTAAATGATTTTAAGAGCCTGCCAACTATGCCTGGGTGGGTCCAGCTACCTGCTGTCCACGAACGATTTGACAACTCTAAGTCCTCCTATGTGTGAAAGGCTCTGGTCTCAGAGGTCCTCAGCAGAGGGTGACTGTGCCAATCTCTGGGTGTCTTGGTTGCTGTGAAGTGGCAGTGGACAGGCATGTTACTGGTATCGACTGAGGACAGAGCATGGGTGCTACTGGACATCATGCCATGTGCAGGCAGGACAGAGTCTTGTGGCAAAGAATGACCCGATCCAACATGCTGGGTGGGGGGTTGTGTCACAGATCCAGCCTGCCACCAAATAGGCCTGGTGCCATTCCCTGTCCTCGCTGCCTAACCCGTAGGCCAAATCCATGCCACGCAGAGCCAAAGCACATTTGTGACCGTCGGTCTCCACGGTAGACTGTACACACACCCTGTCTTTGCTTCCCCCATTGTAGAGCTGGGCAGAAAGAATGTCCTCAGCTCCTGACAAAGACCCGAAAGGGGTCAGATGGGAAGACAGTTGCCACAGACCTTGTGGAACCTATGAAATTACATAGAGAACAAGAGTAGCCGCAGTGCGACCCTGGCCAAGTCCATGAACTGGATGCTCTCATACCGAGCTGTTCAGTAGCTTGCCTTCTGCAAAGAGAAGGACGGGCATTCCAGCCAGTTCTACTTCGGCCCTTTGCACTGCTGCCCCAAAGCCCAGCCGGCCTCTACGATGAGGACCCTGCTTTTTCCTCCTCAGACTTTGCTCCTGTCCCAGCGTGAGCAATGACCACTCCCTGCCTCTGAATCAGCCTGTCACCTCACATCACTTTCCTGCTCTTTCTCTCATCTGGCCTGGCTCTTCAGAGCAATGGGCTGCAGGTTTTGTCTTCTCTGTTCTAGGTACCTCATTCAGGCCCTGGGCCCAACACTGTTCAGAGGGGTGATGTGGTCCTCAGGAGAAATGCGCTCTCTAACACAGTACATGCATAAGAATATGTGCCTTGAAAAAGGTGCTTACCTTCACTGACTATGACATGCCTTGATATTTTCTATCCTCTTGCATTTTTAGGAAATAAAAAGAACCACTGACTGGAATTCGGTGCCCTGACCTGACAACCTGCTAACAGATCTGGCAGAGCTCACCCGATACTCACTGATGTAACAGCATCCGTAAACATGCGTTTCTTCTGCCCATACCACCTCCATTTCTGCTGCACTTGGAAGCCACCTGGGGACCTCACAAGCAGCACGCCCAGGAAGGGACCCGGACTCCACGACACAGCCCAATCCACTCCTCCTGTGTGCCGGGTGCAGAGGCTCTTCTCCACCTTTCCTTCGTGAGCTGAGTGTGCCAGACTGCAGCCCACGGGCCACCGGCAGGCTCTCTCAGCACACACACACTTTTCACATCTCATCTGCTACAGGGCAGAGTATAGTGGAGAGCCTGGGGGACATCACGACCAAACTTGTCTTCACTGCGCAGCCCTTGATGGAGGAAAGCTGGCCAACTTCCCTAGGACGGATGCAGCACACCCTGTCACTTGTACGTCCCATGTCTCTGCTGCCTGCCTCCCGTCCTTGCCTGAGCTGATCTGCCAACACCCTTGCCCAGACCTTGGCACAGACCTAGCACAGTTCCTGCTTAAATGCTGGCTTCCCCATAACACAATGTTCCCATGTATGCCACGGAGGCTGAACCCACAGCCAGGGCTGTCCCTGCGCTGCGGGAAAGCATACTTCACTTGCACATGGAGACGGAGTCCAGCTCTGCAGGCTCTCAGGCCCCAGACACCACACCGTTGCTCGCCTGCCTCCACCTCCACCTCCACTGGCTTCCGCATCCTGCGGGGTGTCTTTGCCCTGAGCGCCCCTCCCTTCTGGAGATCCCCTCCCTCCCCCCAGCCAGTCCGCCCTCCCTCCACTGCTCCTTTCCACAGGCCACTGGCCACTGCACCCTCCCTCCAGGCTCTCCGCCCTCCTACCCTCCCCGTGCCCACAGTTCTGGTTTGCCTGGGAGGGCTTTGCTCAGGTGGGTATTCTCCTGCTCCTCTGTGTGCTTTCACTCTTTTTTCCTTCCCTGGCATAAACACTGCATGACCTCAAGAGCCTGTTTGTTCTCTCTGCGGATATTCTGTCCCACTCCCAGTGCCCACTCAATGCCTGGCCATGATGCTAATACATCCATGCCGCCAAAAGGTATAAGGAAAGAACTTTGCTTTCCAATTCAGCCATGTGGGTCAAAGTAGAGAATAACAACGCTGCCCCCCCCAGCCAAGCCAGCGAAATCCCACCATTCTCCCAGAAAGGCAAGCCATTGCTTAATGAGAATTACCAATCACAGATGGTGACCGGAAGCGTGTGAAAGAGGTAGCGACTCACTTTAGGCCGCCTTCGAGGAGGGGGAGACACTGCTTTGGGGAAAAGGCCACGTTTCAGGCACAGCAGCCACTTTACACTGAATATGAAGGTAGAAAACTCAACTCTCCCAGTTGCATCTGGAACTGCCTATAAATATTACAGCAAGCAAGGGGAGCTGCTTAGATTCAAGAATTATTAAGATCCCAAATAAAAAGACAGTTGTTTTAAAATGGAAAAGTGAGGGGTAATTCTCATACATCACATAATGAAAAACAGAGTCAAAATAGAAACATTTTAATATTTATCTCATCTTTTGCTGTAAGTTGTTTCAAATGTAAATGTGACCTAATATTCTATAAAGAATTCTGCAATAAAACACTTGATAACTTTAAACCATGGCAATAAACCAAAATAACAACTTAAAGCTGCATTACTAATAAAGGCCAGACAGCTCCTTAGCAGCACCATCCTGTTCAGTACCACAGAAGGGCTAAACTTTGCTCAGTCTAACTTGACCCACTTCTAGTAGTCAGGAGGAGAGTAAGCAGCACACTGGAGGTGAAGAAGGACTCAGCTGTCCGAGGCCCAGAAGAGGCAGGGACCCAGGGAGGCAGTGAGGTGGAGGTCTGAGACACCCAGTCATGCAGATGCTCACAGACTGCTGACAGGCTGAGCCTGCTGGTGAGTGCAGGGGCACATTACATGGAGCTCCTATGTCTCAGGCTCAGGTTAGTTTTCTTTGTGTTTTAATATTTCTTCACTTTTTAAAGTACTTTAATAGGATGATTTAAATTAAACTCAGCCAGACATGGAGGTACATGCTTGTAAACCCAACCCTGGGAGGCTGAGGCAGGTGAACTGCAGACTTAGCGAGTCACTGTCTCAACATAAAAACGAGCAAACAAAATAGTGGCTGGAGGTGTAGCTCACCATAAGGGTCCTGGGTTCAGGCCCCAGTACCACCAAACAAAAATAAAAAACAAAACCAGAAAAAACAGCTCCATAACCATAAATTCAGAGTGAGAACCTGAGATCTAGACCCCCTGCAGGGCGGAGGGCATGGACAGCACCCCAAGCACTTAAGACCTCTAGGGCCTCCTGACCTCCCAGAGAAATGAGGTAGAGAGTGTGGACCTGTGGAGAGTGCTGACACGCACAACCTGCCTCACTACTCTCATATAAAAGCAAACTGCTGAGCAAACAGGTCTCTAGTATGCGTTACTCTGGGCAAAACCACACTACACTTTAATACACTAGACAGCAAGGACTTAGCCAGATGTTAGAGATCATCTAGCCCAGTATGGGAAAATTTCTGACTGTAATTCTTTCAACAGAGAACTAACAAAGTCAACTAAAAAAAATCAGACCCCACAATTTTAAAGACCCAGTCAAAAAAAATGGGCAGCTAAAGCAGATACTCCTCAGAAGAAAAAGTACAAATGGCCAATAAATAATGCAAAATGTTCACTATCTCTGGCCATTAGAGAAAGGCAAATTAAAGCAAGATTCCACCTCCCTGTAGAAAAAAGGGCCATCATCAAGAAATCAAATAATAATAAATGCTGGACAGACATGTGGGGAGGCAGAGAAAGGATCTGTCTCTCTGCTGGTGGAAATGTACCCCTGTACCCCAGTACAGCCACTGCGCAGATCAGTACGGGACTCCCCAGTAGGACCACTGGAAAGTCCATTTATCCCACCACTTCCCTGCTGGGTCTCTTCCAAGAGCTGGGGTCATCACACACAGCTATACCAAGCACAACTCTCAACAGCTAAGTCGTAGAAATGGCCTCTATGTTCATCAACAGATGAATAAAGAAAATGCAGTACTTATACACAGTGAATATTGTTCTGCCAGAAAAGGGTAACCGGAGTATCATAATAGTAAGTGAAATAAGCCAGACACACAAGTTTGAATAAGAAGCCATAAATGAGAACCCAAAATACAAATAAAGAGCAAAATGAAAGAGATAATAGAAAGTAGGGAGATAGATCTTTAGCAAATGGAAAGAGAACCAAGAGATGGACAGGAAGGGGGTGGAAGCAGATGAGAAGAGAACAGAGATGTGTGAGGCCCATGCACCAGCCCCCGGGAGGGTGTGATCATTACACACTGAGACAAGTCAAAGAAAATAAAAACTGAAAAAGCTTCTAAGGGCTGGAGGTGGAGCCAGGTGACAGAGCAAGCACTTGGCACGTGAGCCCTGGATTGAACCCTCCGCACCAAGAAACAGAGAGGGAGAGCAACAGACCGCCCCTTGCCCTGCACTGGGGACTGAGCCAGCACATACATTTGATTTTAAGATAGGATCTACTGAAGTACCCAAGCTGGCCCCAAACTTAGGATCCTCTTGTATCAACTTCCCAAGCAGCTGTGCACTACTGTACTTGGCTAACAGCAGACTTTTGAAAAAAGAAAGTTACTCAGAAATGAAAATAAGTGCTTTGCTTCTCCCCAAGCTTTACATCATGAAAGCAAAACTAGAAGGAAGCATGAGGCCAGGACCCTGCCACTATCTACAACCCTGGCTGTACATCAGAGTTGTCAATGGAGCCCTAACATGAACGCAGAGATGCCTGAACACCACACAGTGAGATTATGCTAAGGCACATCCCGGGGCTTGTGCTGTGCTTTTTTGAAAGTAGAATAACACCTTCATCCACATGCTTCTGATATGAGCACTATCAGCACAACCCCACGGATTTATGAGGTGACAACTGTTTCTGTATCAGTGACTGGCACACATGCTGCCTTCATTGACACCATACATATGCAAGGCATGTCTTACTCATGCTTTTCAGATGCTGAGCTAAGCTCAGATAAGGTAAAGTCACACAGCTGGTAAACTTTTCATTCAGATTTGATCCAAAATTTCATTTTTCTGGCTCTGGAATCGTGGTTTTTCTTCTCTACAATTATTTGCAAAAATCAGCCAGAATGGGATGCATGAAAGATTTTCTAGTTGAGAACATCCAGCTTTTGGATAGAGAAGTAACTGTCAGGGCAAGAGCTGTAAACTGCTTACAGGAATTCTGCATTTTTAAAAATATGCATTTAGATCGGACTCAGCGATTCTCCCATTTTCAGCCTCCCAAGTGCTGGGATTACAGGCGTGCACCCCCCCCCCCATGTCAATGGCAGTCTCAGTGGCTGGGTGAGGTGGGCACAGCACATCAGGGATCGAACCCCAGATGCTGCACTCTGCCTAAGCTGGTGTTTTAGTCCACTGAGCTACCTGGCCAGCCCAAATTCTTCATCTCAAGGACAGACTTTGTGAGTCAGCTGAGCAACTGAAGGGAGCTGCACTGACCATATGTGACCTCTTTCTAAGAAGTGAAGTATTGGTATGGGAAAAACTCCCTGGCTAGTACATAAATTGGAAACTATAAGCATCCTCATCTGGTGTAATCTTTCACACACCTCTAAGAAGCCTGTAGGCCGACTCTGGCGCCTATGACAGGATTTGAGGCAAATGTTTTGTTACAAAAGTGGAAAGATCATTCTCAACCAAGAGGGGAAGGGGGCACAGAAGAGGGTGCCAAGCACATCTAAGGCTGGGCCTGAGGCAGAGAAGTGGACCGTATGGCTGAGAGCCGGTCAGACACTCAGCTCCCCAGGTGTGTGGCTGACAACCCTGGCAGGTCCATGCCCCACCCAGAAACTGTCTAACCCAGAAGAGCACAAAAGATGCTCCACCACCACTTGCATATTGGAGGAAGCAAAAGGAATGAGCTGAAAATACCACTAAGGGTAATGAGTCTGATCTTCATAGGAACAAATATCAAAAATAAGCTTAGGGGGGCCAGAGAGATAGCTCAGCAGACTAAGGTGCCTGCTTAGGCAAACGCAGGGACTATGGTTTGATCCCCAATACCACACGCTGCACCAGCCCTATCCCTAGGGAGGGCTGAACCAGCCAGAGTCTGGGCGTGGTGGCACATGCCTGTAATCCCAGCACTGGTGAGGTTGAAAGCAGGAGATCACCTGCAGTCCAAGATGCGTAGTGAGACCCTGCAACAACCAAATATATAGAAAAAAAAGAGAAAGGCTCAGGGATTAAGAAGTAAAGCAGATGCTACAAACACAGCCAGTACTTTCCCCAAGACCTGCTTAGTAAAGTGCGCAACACCTCAGTCTCCTAATGTGTACTCCTGAGAATCTCCAACAGTGTAGATCTAATGAGTTTATCAATCTGTTTACCAGCAGTCTGAACAGAAATGAGATTCATCAGAGAAATCAGCGAAGTGGTCATTCACTTTCTAACTTTACCGCGTGGCTGTCTTGTTCTTAGTCAGACTCCCTCATTACATCCTCAGCACACAGGAGGCATGATTAAATGTCAGCCTTGATTCAAACAACCAATGCATAACAGAAACAAATATATTCATATGCTTTCCCCAAAGATTAATAGTAGCTAGTACCAGCCTGCCAACTGCAGATGTACCAACTTTTTATCCCATACATAAATCAAACACAAGGTATATGGCATATTTTAAAGACTGCTGATGTTACACTGATTTTAAATTACTCAGATTCTGGAATAAACCATGTAGATGTTGACTAATGAGGCAATGTATTCTAAATCTTTCCATACGAATGTTATTAAAAGTAATAGCATTAACAGAAATAAGGTCTCAGAAACTAAGAAGAGAAAATACAAACATAGTTAAAAATCAAGGGGTGTAATAACTTGTTACTTTAGGCAAAGTCATTACACTGAGGTTCTAGGTTAAGTTTTAGTTTGCAAACTATAATGAAACTTTTTGGTCCTCTTAAAAAGGAATCAAACCGGGCACGGTGGCACACAGCTGTAATGCCAGGTACCCAGGAGGCAGCATCAGGAAGGTCACAAATTCAAGGCCAGCATCACATCTTAGCTACTTTCTTGTAGCTGGGGCACAAGCCTGACATCACAACTTAAGAGAGGAAAGCTTACTTGGCCTACTGCTGCTGAAGGTTTTGGTCCTTGGTAAGCTGGCAGGGTGCAAGGCAGAGAAACACTTTGTGGTGTGGCAGTGAGGCCAAGCAAAGGCAAGAGAGGAGGAGGGCGAGACCCTCAGGGCCATGCATCAGCAGGCTTCTCTTCCACGTCACATGAGCTGTATGCGCCTTAGGCTCAGGCTCCTTGTGGCTCCTGCTCCCATGGGCCAGCTGCCTCTCAAAGCCCCACCCATGAGGGCCTGAAGCTTTGGGGGAAAATCTCCATGCAGCTCTAACAGTGCACTGCTCAGTAAGACTCGTACAGGCTGGGGATACAGCTCAGAGGTGCACAGCTCCTATGTTGAAATCCCCAGTACTTCAAATAAATAAATTAATTAAAAAAATAAATTTAATGGGACCAAAAAACCCCAAGCATGATGGTACCTACAGGCAACATACATGAAGGTGTGGGCAGCGCAGAAGGACCTGTGACTCTGAGATGAGCAGCGGGTGGATCACAAACGTGCCTGGCTGCCAGAGCCATACACACGTGTCCAGGTGGTTGGCCACAGTCATGGACAGTTATGCAAAGCCAGTGCGTCCAGAGTTACGCAGGCAGATTACTGAATGGGAACTGCAGAAGCAGGGTAAACTTCTTAGCCCTACTGTGGACTGGCACCTTTGGAGCCCCAACGGAATGATAAAAATCAGAGGAGAGGTGTGTCAAGGCAGGAAAGAGCCTTGCAAGCCAGGCCGGCGTCTCCGCCACTGCCAGCACTACTGCCATCGTCAGTTTTGGGCTACCTAGAAACCAACCGCCAGGGCACTGAGCGGCCTCGGTAAGTGAGGAGACTTCAAACTTGCAATGGAACAGTTTTAAACATAAAATCTGCACAGTGGCTTTTACGGCTGCTCAAGCAAGGTACTGGTTGAGCATTTAAGTTCCGTCAGCTGTTGTGTTCTATGTTCGGGTTTCCTCCTAGTAGCCCAAATCGCCGTGATCACACGTGCAGCTCCCGGGAGCATGTGTGTGGCTGTGACACAGGCGGACTCCTCTGCTGCAGCACAGCCAAGAGGAAACAAACACCCGGTTATTGGTCTCTTTGCAAATGGCACACATGTGCCGTGCAAGGGAGAAATCATTTTGTCAAGGGCTGTGGTGACCAGTCAAGGCCATGTTCCCAGGAGTAAGACACTTCGTACTGTGGGGCACACTTCTCAGTGTGAGCTTCTGAGTTAGGTGCGGGGTTTAGGCAAGAAGGAACAAGGAACGAAACTTAACACATTTTCATCACCTGAGCTGGTTCCCCTGGGTGGCTGGGCCAGCTGATGGAACTGCAGCATGCCACTTGGGCAGCAGTGGCTCAAGCTGCCCGGCAGTGAGAGGTTTAAATTATGGCCCTGTGGTGAACATGGTAATGTCTCCAGGTGTAGAAGAGCCTGGTTCTCACAGGCCCTCGCCCACTTCATTACCCTGAAGGTGGGGGTACACCTGCAGAATCACTGGTGCTGGTACTGCCCAACCACTTTTCCATTACCACTTGTACAGTCACTCACCTAGGAGACCTAGAGGGAGGCAAGCACTTGTAATGCTGGCAACAACAGTGGAACAGTATGTGGACACTAGCTCTGGCCTTACGGAGCTATGACCAGTGAGAAGAAACGCACATCAAAGAGACATGCAGAGCAATGCCTGATGATACTGCTGTCACAACGAAAGATACGCAGGAGACTTTATGGAAGTGTCCTGGGGCTCATTTAGATAAATTATCGAGGAATCCTTTCTCCAGAAGAGACCTCAATGAAAATGAATCACTGAACAAAGTGTCAAAAGACATGGTATTCCAGGCAATGGGAGCAGGAAGTACAGGGGCCTGAGGCAGGAAGGGGCCTAGAGTACTGTGGAAATGATATTTTAAAACTGCCAAAGTTGGGCTGGCAAGATAGCTCAGCAGTCTAAAGTGCCTGCTTAGGCAAGCTCTCAGGGACCGTGGTTCAATCCCCAGTACCACATGCCATGCCAGCCCCTCCCCCAGGGCAGGGCGAGCTGACCCCCCTCCAAAAAAAAAAAAAGTCTGTGATGTGTAGCGAGACACTGTAATAAATAAAAAAAAATTAAAAAAAAAAACCTTGATCTTTAAAAAAAAAAAAAAACTGCCAAAGTGGTGAAAGCACCATGAAAAATGGAAGAAGAGCATGGATAAGGAGGGAGGCACCACGTTCAGAGGCTTGTGCTGCCAAAGCCCAGGAGAGGCCTTGAAATGTGAGTTTTTCAAATCCGTAATCTAATGGATGCCCTAAAGTGTCTCTCTCATGCACATGTGTGATGTAGCCTATAAACCACAGCAGTGTTTTACAGAAACTGGCATCTGGAGCAACTGAAAGGCATTTTAAAGCTACTTCGAACATTTAAATAAAAACAATTGTACAGGGACAGAATTTTTTTTTTAAACATTAAGCACCTAAGAACAGCAACTGGGCAATGGATTTGTGATCAAAACAGTGAAGAGCAAACGAGCCCCACATACCTCCTCGCTGTACCAGCAGTGTGACCTCACTCCCTTTGGGACACTCGATCAGCATGTCCACGACCTGGTTGTGAGCAAGAGCCTGCACATTCTTCTTATTTACTTCCACGATAAGGTCCCCTTCCTTCAGGCCTCTGCACCTGGGGCTGTCGACAATCTGCTTCACTCTCTGGCCACCACCTCCAGGGCTGTCCGCAATGGTGAAACCGAAGCCCATGGGCCCTTTGACAATGTGAACAGTGATGAGCTCTGGCTGAGTGGCTATAGAGGAAGCCAAGGAGACAGTGTCATTGGGGTACCCATGGGAACTGTTGGAGGCTGCATCAGCGGGGCTGCTCGGCCTGGCGTCCTTTACGATGCTGACTTTGCCTGTTTTACTACTGTGGCTCGCTGGCGAGTCATAGGTCTCCTGTCCATTCACAATGATTGGTTCTTTGTCCAAGATGGCTACCGAGGTCACTAAACTCGTATTGGGGTCATCCGGGTCAAAAGGCAATGGGTAACCTCGGCAGAGCTCAAGGTCTACGCTGGCACCGATGGGAATGGACTGGAAGATTTTCACAACTTGGGCATGTGTGTGTCCTAAAACACAGGTGTCGTTCACGCTGACAATTACATCTCCTGTAAAAGGTAAGGGTTTGAAGGTCAAAACATGCAGCATCCAGAAATGTTACATCAATGTAGCATTCTACCACAGTTCAGAACACAGCACTGCAAAATAGGCCACTATGGCATGAGGATCACTTTGACCTAAGGAAAATAGCAAGTATAAGGCACTGAGACCCTGTGCTACCTTCCCAAAGGGAAGAGATGAAGTTATGAAAGTTATTCTTTTGATGCCCTAAGTTCTCATCAGAGACAGCAAGTCAAAAGAGACCTGTACACAGGGACTCTGTAAAGCCACCCTTCATGTCCTGTGCTCTTCTCTACCTAGCTCACAACTCCGTCTCAAGCCTGCTCTGCACTCCAGCATTTTCAGGCCATCATTTCCACACAAGTGTCCCGAGTCTTTTTCCTACTAGTTTGTCTTCTGTGATCCTTAGGCCTACCAGGAAGAGCTAAGTTTGGCCTCTGCCATGTGATGCATGAGGCTGAACAGGACATGGGGTGCTCTCACCAAGCATGCAGAAGCCACTGCCACTGCTTCCTTTAACTGCCTATAAAGCATTCTGTTAGCATCTAATGCCTTCTCTGCTAACAAAAATAATCATTGAGAGAATGTGGGCGCTTTCTTCTATGAAGAGATTTTCAGTACAGAGATCCAAGTTTAGAATTCACTAATTCAAATGATCTGCATGTTTGTTTGTTTGTTTCATTTTTATCTGCAGAACCAGGGATTGAACTCAGGCCTTTGTGCTTGCCAGGGAAGCGCTTATTCCACTGAGCCATCTCCCCCGCCCCAATCTACATGTTTAAATAAATTACTGTTGCACTGCATTCAACAGCACCCTAACAATTTCCCAAAGTTGAAATAGCCTCAAAGGTTTTAATCTGCATGAAGGGCTGAACTTCTGTAATGGAGGGACCCTTCCAACAGCATAAATAAGCTCCTGTTGTATGCTTCTGTCCGGACATTGGTCCGTGCAGAGGACACGTGAGGGCCCCGGACCCTACCTGTCTCCATCTTGCCATCCAGCGCAGCAGGACCGTCTAGGACCAAGCTCTTGATCTGGAGGAATTCATCAGGCTCATCCCCGCCAACCACCGTGAAGCCAAAGCCACGGCTGCTTTTCCGCAGCTTTGTGTGAATGAACTTGCCTTTTAGCTCTGAAGGGTTTCGTGTAAAAAAGGGTTTGCCTGGATTAAAACAAACACAAAGGATGCAGCCATGAGTGTTCATGGAAACGGGAGGCAACACGTTAGCTCTCCATGCTTGCAGGGCAGAGGCGCCCCAGCGAAGCCCTCCCTCCTGACTTTAAGGACGGCTGCTCACAGGGCCCCGCTGAGAAGGTGGGCTGGGCCTAACAGCGCAGTCACGAAGGTCCAGGAGAAGCTCAAGGGGCAACAGGGTCTGCCTCATGGGTGACACACTTTCCTGTTTGTTTCTAATTTCAAATCTATTGATTTATGTTTTCTAGAAATACTATATTTTTAAATAAATCAGCAAAGGCAAATACTTCTCTCTGCTTTCAGCTTTTCGTTTTGCTTAGCTTGGGACGCGTCTCATCACGTAGCTCCACCATTCAGACCTGCAGCACCAGCCCAGCTCGCTTCTCGATTTTAAGTCTCTTCCCCACCAACACAACACTGACTTTTGGTTCCAGTTCATACAACCTGACAGTAACTGAGCTACCATAAAAAACAGAGTCAGTCTTTATTTGTTCTTTTTCAGTATAGATTTTATGTGTTGCTTTGAGCTCGACCAATTGAGCAAAAACACCAGTTTTTAATCAAACAGAATGGTCAGACTGAAAATGCAGGCAATAACAGGAAGCACAAAGAATAATTTGACAGGGCTGGTACGACAACTCGGCAGACTAAAGGGCCTGCTCAGGCAACCTCAGGCAAGCGTACAGATCACGGGTTCGAGCCCTGGCACCGCACGCCAAGCCAGCCCCGCCCCTCGGGGAGCTGAGCTGGCAAGTCCGGGGCATAGTGGCGCGTGCCTGTGACCCAGGCTGTGAACAGGAGGGTCACCACGAGACTGAGCGGCACAGCGAGGCCCTGAAACAACCAAATTCATGAAAAAAGAGAGCAGCTTGACAAAATTCAGTATCACTATTTTCAAAATTGAAGGTCACTATTTTGA
The DNA here is from genome assembly GCA_004027165.1 of Ctenomys sociabilis. Lineage (NCBI taxonomy): Eukaryota > Metazoa > Chordata > Mammalia > Rodentia > Ctenomyidae > Ctenomys > Ctenomys sociabilis. The sequence continues at coordinate 36,729 of PVKA01001614.1, read as the reverse complement.
AGGGAACCCTAATGACTAACTGAATTTCCAACTTGCAGCTTTTGCTTCTGAAATTGTCACGGCTAACGTTCGCTGTTTACACAAAGCTTAGCACTCTTGGCATAGGATACTTAAAGGCAAAACAAAGCTACAAACCAAAATAAAACCCCTAAACTAACCCTAAACAATTACAAATAGGAACCATAGAGCCTCAAATTTAACTGGCATATTTATTCTTTTTGGGGCTTGGGGGTCCCTGGAATCAAACTCAGATCCTTGCACTTACTTAGTAGTCACTGGGCTGCTGAGCTACACCCTCAGCCTCTTAACTGGCATATTTAAAATAAAGCAAGAGGTAACTAAATAACTCCTAAGCACAAAACCTAAGATTTAATGTTTGATATATTCACAGTACTATTTTAGGTACAAATAAGAAGGATTCATTTGGGGCTCTATGAAGTACTTCTCTGTAGTTGAAATGTCTCTGTCTTATGAAATGGGCAAAACTGCACAGGCAGACTTCTCATCTCTCCTCTGCTGCCCCACCCTGGCCGGGGTCTTCACCTGCCTTGTCTCTTGGATCCAAAATGCCATCTCTCCCCCGAAAAACTAATAAAGAGAAGTCCTTGTACACCCTGCACTACAGGACTGGCATGCAAGAAGTTATTTTTGGTTAGCCATAAATAACTTAAAAAGTCTCTGGGCACACATACAACTTTTAATTGCATATTTTAAGAGTTTTGGGCTTCTCAAGAGGGTTCTTTTAAAGTGTGTGTCGTCAGAGGTCTGCCCAGGAACCTCTACGGGGCACTCCCGGGGCTTGCTGGAGGTTTGGCAGGTGACAGCACTGTCTCCGTGGCTAAAGAAAGACAAAAATTGAGATCATCTCTCAAGGCACAAAGGGGACTGCCTGTAGGAAGGGGACTAGGTCACGAAGGCCATATCAATTATCAGATGGAAGCAAGGACAGGAGAGATCACCCTGCAGTTCACCTTGGGGAAGGAGGTTAAAGACTAAACTTCTATAGTAGAGGGTATGTGGAGTTCAGGGAGTTTAAGGGGAAGCACACTACAAGAAGGCAATTCCAGTGTCTGTCCCCTGTTCAGAAGGCCTCCTTGGTCACAGCTCCCTTCCCACACGTCCAGTCCCTCTTTCCTGCTTGCTGTCCTTGCCGCTCACTGATTTCCACACAGCACACATCTGACTTACTTCCACACATTGCTGTCCAATGGTCGCCTCTGCTTGGGATGAGATGCACTGCATGTGTTTACATGTAAAATCCACAAGAACGTAAGCTTCCTGAGTATTTTTGTTTGTACATTCAGTGTCTACTACATGTATGTGCTCTAACATTTTTTTTAGTAAATGAAAAAAGCATTAAAAAACGATTCAACAGATCTTTGAGAGGGCTGAAAAGAAGTGTTTGCATGCTAGAGTTTCTCACTTGCACTATAGGCAAAGCTAGGAAAGGTGAGAAGGTGTAGTCAGGGCCTCTTATCTGGATCCCCTAAAGCCATCGGCGTATTTCGGGCCTGGAATGTTTCCCACTGGATAGAAACGTGAGTGAAGCTTTGACATCACACCACTGATTCTTTTTCTACTCCTAACTGGAGACGGAAGGACACAGAGTTTCACAGTTATGCAATTCTACCACATTTTTATTTATGGGTGGGCTGTTAGTTAATACAGCCGTGAGGAGAAAGTTCCATAAGCAGTGGAAGGGCCAGCCAAATAGCTTAGCAGATTAAAGCAGCTGCAAACAGGTGCAAGGGCCAGGGGTTTGATCTCTGGGCCTGCAGTGCTGGCCCCTGAGACAGTGATTGAGCATGGTAGTGTATGTCTGTAATCTCAACACTTAGGAGACTGTAAACAAAGAATCACTATGAGTCTGATCTAGTAGTGAGACCCTGAACACCCTGATGACATTTTCCTAAAAAAATACAGAAAGAAAAATAAACCTAAGCAGTAGAGTTCGGATCTTTCTGCCAGGCTGTGTGCATGTATGGTTCCTGAGAGCAAGCGTTTCTGGACAAGTCAGCAGGTATAAGACCTGGTTGGGTATGAACATTATTGGGACAGCTTTTAAAAATGCACTTAGGTTAGTCCCCACCCTAGACTCACTTTATCAGGGTCTTCTTTCTGGGTTCTGACCATCCTCAGGGACTGCTTCCCTGCCACACTGGGCTATCCTCCAATCTGCTGTTGTTTGGTCTAGACTGCTGCTGTCCAGCAGTGCTGCAGCAGAGATGGAAACATGGGAGCCCCTCAGTCTGCCTGGCTGTGGTGTTCCTGAAACGTGGCCAGGACCGAGGAGCTGACTTTCAAAGCTGCAATAATTCAGATTCAAATGACAACATGGAGTAACTAACGGTGTCCATAATTGCTAACTTCTATACATAGTTGGGAGTGAACACGATGGGGAGATCTTCCGAAGACCACACTCGGGCAGGGCTGGCACCGCCTGGGGCAAAGTGCAAAAGCACATGGGAAGCAGCCACCTGGGTCACCAGAGACACCTCGCTTGGCGAGCTGGAGGCTCTGAAGAAGAGCTGGGACCGCATGAGCATGAGAAAGGGGAGCTGGCAGGAGCCAAAGGAGACGTTCTGTACTTAAAAGTATTGAGGAGGCTGCAGTCATGCTGACGTTAAATAACATGCCATAATGTACTATATTCTACTTTTAAAGCCATTATCACCATTAAAAAATATGTTTATGCCAGAAGACATTGTTTTATATAAATTCATATCAATACTAATCTAATAACAATGTTGGCTAGCAAAGGGACAATTTTGTTCTCATGAACATTGTAATCATCAAAATGAGGATTATTCTTCTACATACCTTTTTATATCTAATGGCTATATCTTATTTACATACAGTATAAAAGGGAAGATAGATTTTAGACGATTGTTAATAGTTTCACAAATATTTTCTAGCTCTGCCAAACATGATTTTTTTTCTTTTTTAAAAAAACGTATTTAAAATTACAAAAAAACAAAAGCGTATTTAGTGCAGGGTCTACAGGGTCTCACTATACAAATCGGACTTGAAATGATTCTCTGTTTTCAGCTGCCCGAGTGCTGGGATTACAGGCCTGTGTCACCGTGTCCAGTCTCAGTAGCCATAGCACAGCACGCTGGGAGTGAACCTCAGACCCTGGTCTGCCTAAGTAGGCACCTTAAGCCACTAAGCTATCTGGCTGGCCCCTCAAACATGATTCTTACTTTGTTTTTCTTATGTAAAGGAAAAAAAGCCCAGCAGCCTTTCTGACCACCAAAGAGCAACGCAGCCCGTGGGCAGAACTGAGCAGAGGTCCTCCCTGGGTGACTCAAGCAACTGAGAGTAAACAGCTGCTTGTGAATGTGACACCGCCTGCAACACTGAAAAACATGTATAACACGGAGAAAACTGGTACAATGGGGAGGAGAACTGAAAACAACCATAGCAAGACACTTACATGAAAACAAATACGCTGACTAGGATTTTGAAGCATCTCATGCCAACGTCTGAATTTATCTTCTTCAACCTGTATTAAATGTTTGTGGCCTCCGATTCAGTCACGGCCAACCCTGGGAATGTTTCGTTCCCAGAGGTGGCTGGCTGTGTCTGGGGACACTCTGGGCTGCTGCAGGTGGGAGGTAAGGGGTGCCAAGGAGGCACGAAGCTGCTAAAGTTTGAGTGGTGCACAGGACCGACCCCCAGGAAGAACTACCCCACTGAAATGCCAGCAGTGCTGAGGTTGAGAAACTGTGCTTTCAACACCTACTTAACCACTATCACTATTTTTAAATTAACACAATAATTGAAAATTTTACTCAGAAAAGATCCTAATTGTTCTGATGCCTGATGAACAGTACATTTAAAACTGCCTTCATTTATGTTTTTTTCCTACCCAAGGAAGGAGTCACAAGGTTTAACTTTTCAAAAATTGCCAATCTAATTATTTAAGCACAGGATGATAAAAAATTGCATATATTTTTGTTAGTTTTTGTAAGATAATATTACAAAGAATATTAAAACGACACATTTATCTCATTTGCTCAGTACAAGAACTGGTGGTCGAGACTACACCTGTATAAGCAAAGCTCGGGGTGCTCAGTGCGTAGACAACACACAACCAGCCCGCTGCCTGAGCGGGTGCAGAGCAAACCGCTATGTGGGTGGCTGAAGTGTCTCTGAACGTTGCCCACTGAATGGCGATCGCCAGTGAGAACGCCTTACCCTGAAGAGGAGCTTCTCTGGCTGGCTCCGGGTTGCTCAGGGGGTGGGTCGGGATAGCAGGAGGCACAAGGGATGAATGCTCTTCTGTCCACTCTGCAAGAAAGGAGACAGTTTCTGATCTTGCTTCCATACAGCTGGCCTACTTCCACATGTTCCACCTGCTTCTTACTTGCCCCAAACCAGTAAGCCAGGAGACAGCTCAAGGGGAAAGAGGGTGGCACTGGACCTTACCCTATGTAAGGATATCAACATCCCTTTCTCTTGTCTAAGATGCTTGGGAAGGAAATGGTGTAACACTGTTAGTGAAACTCCAGTGCTCTCTGGTTGGAGAATCCAAAGTGAACTCACATGAAAAAGCATCTGGAAGACAGTCACCTGGAGGCAGCCTTCTAAGAGTGAAACTTCTAGAAGGCCAGTGGGGCCTGCTTGTCACTGGCAGTAAGCTGGAGCAAGGGAGATGGACAGTTTGCTGTTGCTGACTCTGAGGTCTCTGAAGCCCAGGGGAGACCTACAGCAGGAGTCCTGTGTCTGATCCACACCCTCTGCACTGTGGGGGGATGCAGGGGTGATTCGCAGGGAATGAGCCTTGAGATGGGCTGCAGGGAGCTCCCACTTGGGCTACAAGACTCTGCTGTACACTCCACTGCCCATACCATACCTGCCAACCTCAAGCTTCACCACCTCAGGAAAAGTATATTGCAAAAGTTCTTTTTTTATTTTTATTTAACTAATTTATTTATTTTTTATGTATTTAGGACAGGGTCTACAGAATCTAACTAGCAGCTTGAACTCACTGATTCTGCTGCTTTCAGCCTCTCAAGCACTAAAATTACAGGCACACACTACCACTCCCAGTCTCAATCTCAGTCGCAGTAGTCTCAGCATGCCCCATGGGCAGGGCTGGCATAGCACACTGGCGATAAAACCCGGCCAGCTGCTGAGCTCTGCCTAAGCAGGTGCTTCAGTTTGCTGAGCTATCTGGCCAGCCCTGCAAAAGTTATATTTATTGCTTGGGAATGTGAGGTCCTAAGTTCGATTCCTGGTACAAAAAAAAGTTATTCTGTTATAAAAAAAAGAGAGAGATTAAAGAAAACTGGCTATGTACATACTCTCGTAAACCATGGCCCAGTGGTCAAATTGGCCTCAGGCTTAGCTGTGCACAGCCTGTAAGCCAGCAATCACTTTTACACTTTTAAATGGCTGGAAAAATGAAAAGAGTATTTTTAACATGGAAGGCTAATAGGAAGTACAAATTACAGTGTCCCTAAAGTTTTACTGTCATAGAGACACGCCTGTTCCTGTGTATACTGCCTGTAAAGGCTGCCACTCTCCAGCGGCAGAGATGCGCAGGTGTGTGAGTGACTGCACACAGCACAGAGCAGACACTGCTTCCCGTTTCACACAAGCGTACCAGTCTACAGGCTGAGGTCTATTTTCACAGTGGCCATGGCTGGCTATAGCTCAGCACGCATGAGGCCTGGGGCCATCTGTAACACCAAACCCAAAAGTAGTTATTCCACATATCTGTATCATCGGATTCTAATGCTCAGACACTATTTTGTGGGGAATTTTATATCTATTATGTGAAAACATCACAATAAAAATTTCAGGAAAAACAGTAGCTATCACTAAAGTGGGTAGCTAAACAATGATGGAAATACTCATTAAATTACATGTTATACAGCTATAAAAAATTATAAGGTATAGAGGCAGGAATATAGCTCAGTAGCACAAATTCTTGCCTGGTAAGCACAAGGTCCTGAGTTTGATTTCCAGTACCAAAAGAAAGAGAGAGAGAGAGAGAGAGAATGAGAGAGAGAGAGAAAAGTTGAATCTATATTAATTTTGAAACTGGTATAAAAAATTGACATACATACATACACACACACACACACACACACACACACACACACATAATGTTTTTGTTACCATGGAATTTGCATATCCCCTGAAATTTTCTGCAGTGTTTACTTCTAATAATAGAGGTGAGCATTAGAGAATTCAATGTTAACTAACTTTTAAAAAAGCACTTAAAATTACCAGCTCTTTCTGATTATTACATGTAACTATCCTAAAACTGAGTGCTGCTCCATGCCTAGTAATTCCACTTGCAGTAAAAGTGCAGAAAACGAGTTTGGCTTCAGATACTGCAAAGCGTATGATGCCAGGCAAGAGGGTCCCTTTACCTCCGAAAGATCACAAGCCACAGATGCTCCTCCCACATTAGTGCGGAGCACAGGACGATGGTACCTATGAACTGGACTCCCTTGGGCCCTCAGGAAGGGAGCAGAGAGCAGGGTGTGGAGAGTGGGGAAGGCTCCAGCAGAAGCTCTCTGTTCCTTCCCAGGACAGCAACTCCTGTGTGGTGGACCCGGGATCTTCAAGGCCAGCTCTGACCACATGGGGGTGTCAGTGTCCAATCTTTGGCCACTGTTCCTAGCTCAGACGTCTCTAGGGGAAGGGACCAACCTTCTGGTGGTGGTGGGGGCTGCTGCTGCTGTTGCTGCTGCTGTTGCTCCAGCTGCTTCTTTCGTTTGGCTTCAAGAACTGGGTTCTCATACTGCGTCTTCCTGTTGATGTGGCTGGGAAAGAAGGTAATCGGCTTTCAACATGGAGCAGGCATCTCGCCAGCACGAGGCCGTCAGGCCAAGTCCTCTGCTTAAAACATGGGTGGACTGATACTGATCTGGTTGTGCCAAAAAGCACCGATAAGAAAGGACATGAAGCAGCTACTGCCTGCTTTTATATATAACCAAACACTGGGCAATCACTCATACACACAGTTTGGGGGAAATGCCCAATAGGCTACTCTTGTTCAAAGGTTTTGTTCTTACTCAAGCCTTAACCTTGTTCTAATGATATATCCCTCATGAAGAAGACATTCCCAGACTCCATGCAGGCCTAAAGCACAGATAACACTGACCCCTGGAGGTACTGTTTTCTCCCATCCATCTGGATCTATAATGAAGTTTAATTTATTAATAGGCACAGAAAGGGATTAATGGCAATAATTGACCATAGACCTTAGCAGCCTCAGAAGATTACAACTATTGTTCTTTGATGAGATCTTTCAGCTTTTCAGTTCCAGGAAGCACACAGTGGCTCCTGCTACTACTCTTGAGCTGCGCAGCCATAACTAAGTGAAGCACAGGCAGTACCATGGCACTCGATAGCCAAGAAAGCTGAAGTGCAGCTTATGCAGCATGAACACACTGGACGCGGCGAACATTCTTCTCCTAAGCTAGATGAATGGGTGGCAAGAAACTTCATTTGGCTCCTCAGAATGGCACATGATTTAAAATTTATCAGTTACTTATTTCTGGAATTTTTCATGTATTGGTTTCAAACAATGCTTGACTTAAAAGAAAAACTAAAATCACAGATAAGGGGGCACTACTGATTTCATGGAAAAGAAAAGCAAACTTCTTTGTGGTTAATCACTGACCTTGTTGGAGTGCAGCACACAGTAAACACATACACAAATTCAGGTCAGTTTGCTTTCAATCTTAATTACTGACTCTGCCTAAATGTCAAAGGTATCACATTAAAGTGTGGGTGCTCAAATCCAACAAGTAGATTACGGAATTACTCCGAAGTGAGATTACAGAGGAAATGTGATGTGGGTGACATACGATACCAGAGGGCTGAGTAGCTTCCTGCAACACATTTTGCTGACGTACAAGTAATCACAAAGCAGTAAGGCTGGGTGGGCAGGACAGCTCAGCAGACTAAGAGCCTGTTTCAGCAAGTGCAGGGATCAGGCTCCATCCCTGTCCCTCATGCCGCACCAGCCCCACCTCTGCACTGAGTCCAGGTGTAGTAGTCCACACCTATGATCCTGGTGCTGGAGAGGCTGAGAACAGGAGGATCACTATGAGTCCAAGCTGCATAGTGAGACCCTGTTCCAAATACACAAATGGAGAAAAAAAAAAAAGTAAGGTTAAAAGAAAAAAGCACCCTTCTAATACCTGTCAACTCTCTCATCAGTTGACAGAGAGAGCCCTCTGCCAAAGAGACTTCAAATGCTGCCACTTTAGGTGGCTAGGTAAGTGACAGAGCCAAAGCGAACACGCAGTCAAGCACACTTGCCCCTGCCCTGGCTTCTGCTGTGCAGGTATCAGGCCAGCATACAAGTTGACCTTCAAAACAAGGTTTCGCCACTCATCGAAATGGCAATCATCTGTCCTTGCCTTACTAAATGCCAGTTGCCGGCAATGTACAGGAACATCCAGTGAAAGAACCTGGTTATGCATCTGTACGAAAGGTGATTTGGGGAGCACATGAAAGAATGTATCTTAGGAGGGTCAGAGAAACAGCTGACCCTCCCCACAAATGGCCAATTCTTGTTAGGTGAAGAGGAGCCAATGTCAGTAGGGTCGAAGGGCGCTTGCTGTTTTGAACTTGTAATATTTTAAAATGAAACGGAGAACATCAGGTGGCCTGGAATTTTTGCATCAAGTGGTCATCCACAGTAATATGAGGATGTGCAGGCCAGTGGTCTTCATCGTAGAGGGCATCTGTTTTTTCCAAGTGATTGTTTTAAGCAGGTCCTCCTCCTGAAGGTACACAATCCCTGGCATCTGTTCTATGGTATCCGGGGCTTTCTCAACCATTTGCTCAGCTAATGCTCACGGTGCACCTCCAAATGCCACGACTATGTTTAACCTTCACAACGCAAGGCACGAAAGAGCTGTGAGGCCGGTCCTTGGGAGCAGTTAATAACAAGCAGAATTTACCTTGGGATTAACTGAATATCTTCTTGTTCATTAAAGTATACATAGATATTTTCATTTTAAAATTAATTTACTATTATTCAGTTTGTGTCTTATAGCAATGATAAGTTCTGGTTAGCAAAAATGTAATTCGAGGATAACCCACTCAGGACCTCTTCTGTCTCTCAGATGAAGCTTTCTTTCCCCAAGAAATGTATTTTGTGCTTAAAAAATAAAGAAATGCATGTTCTAAAAGACTATGCACCCTACAGAACTGCCCAGCACTTAGAAGTCCGGAGCTCCAGAGGCGCAGACACGAATGTGGGATAGTAATAGGCACTCACTCTACATAGTAGACACCGTAGACAGGGTCTTCAATCTTTTCCCAGCCAGCAGGCAGTTCTGAAAAATAAAAGAGCGTTTAGAGCAGGTAGAGCACCTTCTCAAAGAGCCCGGAACTGCCATCAACAGTTAGGTAGACAGAGACAGGTACATAAACATACCTTACTTCCATCTAACTAAAAGGAGTATGTATTATGTTTATGTTTTCAGTATATTTTCTCTACATGCAAAGCGATTCTTTATCCAGTGGCATTTTACTTAAGAACCTAAAACTTAATAAATGTATTTGCAGTTGCCTTCATTCTTATCAAATCAGATTTTAATAGAAATAGTTAAAACTTGACTTGAATGTCCAGTTCCCACCTTAAATGTCTACTGTATTTCTATTTTGTTTTCTATTTTGTTTCTAAGCCACCTTCTCACACAAACAAAAATGGGTGGAAATTAATACTTCCTCTCATCTTTCAATACAACTGTGTTCTGCTGCCCTTACAAGAAAACAGCATCTGCAGCCTTTCTCCTTGTTCCCAAACAGAACACCACTGAGTAATTAAAATTCCCACACAGAACCAGGCTCTAACTCGCACACATCTAGCACTCTAATCCTGCCTGTCCATCTTCCCCTCATGTCACCTGTGAGGGCGACCCACCTCCTCCCCGTGACAGCTACTGCTGATGGGTGTGGACTGCTCTTTCACAGGTGCTGCTACAGTGAAAACTGAGCCCTGCCCTGCTGGGCTTGTGTAAGGCTTCGCATCGAAGGCCGGAATGAGGTGTCTTATCTAAGCCACCTTCTCACACAAACAAAAATGGGTGGAAAGAGTGGCTTCTACTACAAGAATAAAAAAAAAAAGAAAAGAAAAGAAAAGAAAAGAAAAGAAAAGAAAATCAGCCTACATAAATGCCTTAAAGGGGCTGGGCAGATAGCTCAGTAGAATAAATGCTTGCCTGACAAGCGCAAGGGCCTGTGTTGAATCCCCAGTTCCACCAAAACAAACAAACAAATCAACCTATTACAAGAATCTATTGGAAAGGGCCTGAGTGATAGCTCAGTGGACTAACAAGCGCAGGGACCAGGGTTCGATCCCTGGCACCACATGCCATGTCAGCCTCGCCCTCAGGTACACTGAGCCAGCTAATGAGACCAGGCCTGGTGGTGCACATCTGTAATCCCAGCACTGGGGAGGCTGAAAACAGGACGATTACTATGAATCTGAGTTGCGCAGTGAGAACCTGTACCAAATACAAAATAATAATAATACATAAAATAAGAATCCATTGGGAGAGGTCAATTTTCCTGGGCAGTTTTACTTTCTAAATTGCAAGTGGGTGTGTTTTGTGCCATTAAAACAATTCTTACACTGCAACAATTTCTGACCTTGATTTTAAAACCACCCTGATCTGTGCATTTAAGGCAAGCTTAGATGACACTATACTCCAGAGTGAAACATCATTTCTAGGAGTAACTGTTAAAAGCTGGTATTCTGCAAACACTTGAAATATCACTTATTTTGAAGAGATTTTTAAAAAAATATTCAAGAATACTGTGGTCATGTTTTCACACAGTGACCATTTCAGAGCGGAGGGCTGTCACAGGCCACTACCAGACCCAGCCTGAGATGGGGCATCTGTGTGCACAGTAACAGTAATTACTCACTGTTTATGTTTCCTTTGGATTTGGATGAACATCAAGAGGTACTGATTTCATGGTTTTTGCTCTACATGCTACTTGACTGTAAACAAAGAGACAGATTTCCCCCATTTTTTTCTACTTAAAAAAACACCTAACAACAACAAATACCTAACAGATTTTAAATAAGTCTTTGAATTCAGGAGATATGAGATACTAAAATGCAAGACAGGCCCATACTGAAGGCACCATTACCAGCTGGCATTTTGTACAGTCTTGTAGACCAATGCAAAGCACATGCCTGGAAATGGCTTTCCCTTACAATGCTAGAAATTACCATTTAAATGAAAATGAACCAAAAAAATATTTCCAAAGAATTGGGAAATTGAAAATTAAAAAAATGCAAATTGGTGCCCAGTCACACATCCGCCTGGGGAGCAGTGGGCAAGGATAAGGAGCTACACTGCGGTGAGCAGCAGCACCGGGGCTCTTCCCAGTGTACAGCCTGGAACACTGGGCCAGACAGGCCCCAGACACAGCGGAAAGATGCTGCGTATTCAGCTCACTCAAGCACAAGGCCACAGGCAGTCACTGTCTGCCCAGTGTGCAGCAAATACCAGGGACACCAGGTAAGTGCAGTGTAGTGGTCAAGCAGAAACGCAGCCGCACAGCAAAGCTTGGACAAGAGGCCAGGCAACTAACACTTCTGGACAGTTTAAACACTTGAAATAGATCTACCACCTCTAGAAATTTTCCAGTTTTTCAAGTTAAATCTCATTCTGAATGGAGAGATAGATTTCTCGTTTCCAGTGTGGTGATTAACGTAATAACAGGAATTATCTCCCAAAGCTGAAAATAGAAATAGGTCATTGCTTTAAAAAAGGAAGCTGTTTGTCCTAGAGTTTCCATTTTGGTTATAAAAAACTGACAGTAGCAGAAAATATTTAAGCCCATAAGTGATTACATTATACTTTTTAAACATAAACACTCCCAGGACCCCCTAACAGGCACGGCCCACATCTGACCACCCCCAGTGAGCAGAGGAGACCACACAGCTTTTCCCCGAGGCTGGGGCTGCGAGCCTCTGGCACTGCCAGGAAGCGGCCTCTACACCCAGGCGGCGCAGTTGCTCTGAGGCCTGGCCACCTCCCTCACATCTCTGAGCCACACCCTCTCTGGGTCTACCCTGAAGACCCACTGTGGATCAAATGAGGGGACGTGGAGACTCCTGAACACAGCCCACGAATCAGAGCAATGCTCACTAAAGCTCAGTTCTTCCAGGACCAGGATCGGCTTCCTACTTCACCAGTGTTCCAGGGATAAAGAATTATAAGGAAGCAAGGGTAAGTTCAACAAGCTACAATTGATAAACAATAAAGTCATAACCAAGATGTGCTGGTCACAGGGTCAAACATTACAACACATTCTCCTAAAGTTTCCTCACAGGCCTCAAAAGAGCTCCTCTTTCAGTTCCAACTTCCATTCTTTAAAGAGGAGAGCAAGGGGAGGCCTAAGGCTACAGAGTCCATACCTGGGAAGCCAAGCAACCTGCTCTGACCCCAGAGAGGCTCCACAGTCCGACCTTGCCATCTCCCTACATTACAGGTCTCACCATGAAGAGGCACATGGATGTGTCTGCTGCTCATTTCTGATCATCAATGGTATAGACAGCTTTCTGTCACATCACAGTTACATTAGAGGAAATACAGAAAATTCTTTTGTGACATTTTGACATTTCTTCTGCCACAGGAAATGAGTGCTGCTCTGGGACATGCTGGGCTATCTCGGCAGGCCAAAGCACAGGCACTAACACCCATGACAGAGGCAGCAAGAGTGGCTGAAGTTGGTTCACTAGATGAAGAAGACACTTCCTTTGTATGTGGAAAACCTGGCTCCATCTCCTTCAATTACTATTTATTCTTATTTTATAAAGATAGCTCTGCATTGTTCTAGTCCACAGGTGACCCCGGAGTCACTTCTACTGTGTGGGCCACAGGACAGCTTATTGAGCACCTCACTCAACAGTAGCCCAGCACATGGCATGGCTGCCAGTATTATCCCAACAAACATTACCAAAGGCAGAACTGGATGCTGTGCCTTAACTCCAGCTGATCACTATTTTCTACATGTAACAAAGAACATGCAAACCAAAAGACGTGATAATTTATATTAACTATATTTATACTTCTAGGTCTTAAGACAATCTTAAAAGTGCCAGGCCAACTCAATATTAGGTTGTCCTATTCACACTGATGTTGAGAGCAGTCTTTTACTCAGAAAATGTAACTCATGGTCAATTTCCAGCTGGTCAAGGCTTCGATCTGAAATGCAGCTCAGCCATGGTTTTTCCATTTACTCTTCAGTGACTACACCTGGTGAACCCCATGCTAACTTTCGTGTTGCTCAGATCTGAATGGGAACTTTCGATGTAGTGAAAATCTCATTCAATATGTTCTAATAGCAAAGAAAGAAACATGTTGGCATTGTCTGAAAATGTAAATCACTCATATAGTACAACAGCTACAATAGTTGATGCATGGCTTTCCCTGATACATCAGCTTTGGGGGGAAGTCACCAATAAACACCGATTTAGTTCCTAAGACACATATTCTAGGGACAAGGTCAACAGTGTGAGATTAGTGCCTTAGAAACAACATGGCCATAGGACAGCCATGTTATTAACTATTCAATTAATCGACGGAAATTAATTTTAGAGTAACTACTCCTGAAACAGGCATTATATTAGTCAAGTGGATTTTTTTTTTGTTTTGCTTCTGGGGGGGAGTATTATAGATAACCATCCACACTGAAGAAACAGAAAGTGACATTGCGCCAGGTCACATGGACGGTCAAGAGATAGAACCAGTGGCACCGTCTCAGTTCTTCTCCAATCCTCCTTTCTCGAGGCTATCCATCACCAATTTGCTAACGTGGTTCTGGTTTTAATTCACCCACACCTTCCTTAAAGATGAAGTGCATTACAACTCTGTGAGCTGTACACAGCCCGGCCCACAAGTGATACGACTGCCTTCTCACTGATAAACTGGATGAAGATCCTAACTGAAGAGGTGCACACTCAAGAAAAGGCAGGGTTATACAATTCACAGGAGACAGAACCATGCAGGTAATCATGCACAGCGGCTGCCGGAGGGTTTACCTAGTTCACTGTCCAGCTCCTCGGTGTGGACCCCTTCTTCTCCAAAGGAACAGCAGGAATGAGACAGGAGAGACAGAAAGAAAAAGTCAGACACCAGCACCAAGAAGGAAACTCCCCTCAGAAAAAGTCACAAACACATTATTTTGTCCTTACCTGCATGTGGCTTACTGCACTGGCTTGGCTAATAAACTCAATCTCAAGGTAAAGGATAAAACACCAAGAGCTGATATTGGCAAAATAACTGTGGCTCATGCACCTGCATGTTAGAACAATATCTGAGTGGTGTAAGAGACGACAAATACTTTTGTGGCTTAGTGGGCAGTCACCTACTGCGGAGCTTACTGACAGCAAGTAAGGCTGTTAGACCTTTCATTATTAGTCCTTCTAATCCTTCAACAATTCTCTAATCAGAGAGGCAATCACACCACAACTAAAGCATAATTTAATCTACAGGTATCTTGAAACATGGAGGGGAGGTCAAACTCGGAGAGTGACCTGTACACTGTGCTCCCTGCCTTTCTGAAAGGAGACAGACAGATGTGCCCTGGCATGGTGATGTACATGGAGGACTGGGAAGCAAAGTCTCTTGAGTCTGTTTTTTTTTTAATATGTAATTTCTAAGCCAAGCAATTCAGAAATAGAAGAAGTATGTTTTTGGTGATTTTAGGAAGTAAAACAATTGAGTGTTTTTCCATTCTTGACTTCCTCTTGCTGATAGTAAAATACTTTACCATTACTGGGATGAAAACAATCCCAGCACACAGGAACCGTTTCACACACAAGCTTCCCTTCTCCAAACTCATGGGCCCAAGGCTCATGCTGAGTGGTGCAGAGCCATTAACCAGAATTCAGAGCAGACAGTGAGAAAAGGAATACATGTAAAACAACTGCATTGGGCACAGCATAGGACAGAGCAAGATTCCATGTGTGACCCGCACTAGAAATGATAGAAGTGGTGAAGAAAATAGGGAATGGGCTCTAGAAATAACTAGAAGGCCAAGTGAATCCAGATTCACGGGTAAGAAGTGGGTGTGTAGGGGCAGAATAGTGAAACCCTTGGAATGTACAGATTTAACTTCAGCTGAGATAGGAAATACACAGGACAGATTTCTGGGAACGATCATAAGGTTGGTTCCAATCAGACCAAATTTGAGGGCTCTGAGATCCCCAGCTGAGTCTCAGTCAGGCAGACTGAAACACTGCCTGCAGCTCAAAGGCAGTGTTGGAGGCCTCTAGTGGAGCCAGGCCCATGGCCCCCATCAAGGAGTGGAACATCCCCTGAAAATCAAAGGCCAAAAGCTGATTTGCCATTGTTTGAAATAGGAAGAAAAGTCTTCATAATAATTGAGTACGGAGCTGTCCTGCTGCATCCCATGAGCACATGAACATAGTTATGCAGCATGTGTGGCAATGTCATCCCAACGGGTGTCGTAACTCAAGCCACGACACCCAGCAGCTTCGTATTCACTGGCAGTAAAAGATGCAAACTGACGTCTGTCATAGCCTCATTACAGATCTATGCTGCTTGTGTGTGCACACAGACACACATATATTTCTACTAGAAATAGAATACATGAATTCTAATGTTGAAGGGATAATTACTACATTTGGCATGAATATATATTTGTTCTAAGGAAAATAACAAAAATGGTAAAAACTTTAAGCATACAAAATTATAAGACTTGGCAACTAGAACAATTGGTAACTCTCAACACCTTTATTACACAACAGTTTTCTCAGTAAAACTCTTGCAATCTTCTTTCATCTACAGATTTATCTTAGCAGGCATTTCATACATTGCCAGTATAATTATACTGGATGTCATATAAGATGAGTGACTAAATTGTTTTCAAAATCATCACTCATCAAATCAAGATTAAATTTTGTTCTATAAGGTTTTACGCTGAGTATGGCTTAGTTTCTAACCTTTGAAAAAGGTTAGAAATACAGCTACTCTGTATTCTGTAAACAGACTCCAAATGTCTAAAACACATGTGAGTAACAGTTGCTCATACTGGCTCCATTGCTGCTTCAGCTGGGTGGGGCAAAGCCACCAAAAGAGGCAGGATCTTGATCCCTCCTCCGAGCGAGAACACATCTCCGCGCAAGGCCACACAGGTGAATACAAACACACACTGCGCTCACGTCACGTTACGTGCTCACCATGAGCACATGTGCCCCTTGAAGCACAAAGTTTCAACAGTAAAGTACTGGCTTCTGTGTTCTGATAAACCTCAGATGTGTGTGGACAATTCCTCATCACAGGGTGAATTTGTAAACTTATGCTATCTTACAGGAAAAACATGTGTTCAACAACTATCTATTAATTCAAGTGCCAAAAGTGACTAGGAGCTGTACCATGACCTTTCCCTTTGGGTGAGTCCAGGACAGAAAGCAATCTTGGTAGAACATGGTATAGACTTCTGTGTGGTATGGAAAAGCAATAGACTCTCTTTAGTATTTAAAATTTCATTTTGGGAAAGTAATTAAAAACTCCCACAGCTTTGAAATAAGAATTTTTCAACAAAAAGTCTTATTGATATCTTGTTCCCAAAGTAAAGAGAGGTGAGCAGTAGGGAACACCTCAGCCTCTTTCTAGAGCAGCGTGCTCTGCAGATATGATGCGTACATCCCAAGTCACAGAAGTACCCAAGCACATCAAGGTACCTTCCCCTACCCCCAACTTGGGAAATGATACAGTAACAAAGGGTGCTGACAGACTCGCAACCCAGGGGTGGTCCTGCAGGTGTGCGTGCTCAAGGCGGCAGGGGCCGCTAGCTTTTGTGTCCGAACGCAGAGGTTAAATCGGAACAGCTTCTGGCTGGGCTCAGATTCTACCTCCAAGGAGATACTAGTTTGCTCCTCCTTTACTTGAAAATGAACTGCTCTTCTGAAAACCACGTACATTTCCTAGAACTGCCTTTAAAAAACTCACTGCGAAAAGCCAGCCAGCCTTAAATCTGCACAGGTGAACAAACCCGACTCACTCCACCTGTGACCTGCCCATTCTTACCATCATCTTCACACTCTTCCAGAGGCTTCTGCTGTTTGTTCAGGCACCGAGGGTCTAACCAAGATGTTGTTTTTGTGTTGTGGCTGCAATTCACAAACAAAACCAAGACATTCAGTTACAAAGAAAAAGAAAGAGAAAAAAAAAAAATTCAGAAGAAATTTAGATGCATCTGACCCAACAGCAAACCACAGCAGAAGAGCCTGACTGGTTACTATCTTGGAGTCTCAAGGAGGCATTTTTCCCTACCTAAGACAGGATCACTGAATCACCGAGAGCTTACCATGCAAGACAAGCTTTGCCTTTGAACAATGACAGACTTTGACTGCTCTGTCTGCTCTTGCCTAGACTTATCACGGTAGTCTTCACATTTGCCCAAGAACACATTTTAATTTGTTTTAAATTTGTCTCTGATTTAAATTTTGGATGCCGCTATTTATAAGGAAGGGTGCTACTTCCCTCACGTTATTACAGGAGCATCCTCATGACAGTGTGAAAGTACCTCAGCTCACATGAGTGGCTCAGAACTACCACACAACATTCATTACAGTGCCCTAAGTTACACTCTGACACACTGACAGCAACTCCAATTACCCATCATGGTAGAATCTGAGCCGAGGAAAAGCCTAGAGAAGCTAAATATGCCACCCATCTTCTCCTGGAAGGCAGAGTCCACCGCAGATGGGATGTTTCAGCAGATACTGACTGGGGCCTTGGACGCAGAAAGGCACAGGGAAAACTCCCCCAGGGCAGAGCATGGCACTTTCCTAGTGTTAGCAATGCCCCAGGTCAGCAGGAAGCCACTGGCCTTTGTGCTTCCAGGCGGCTCAAGACAAGCTTTAATTCTGGGGAACACCGCCTCCACACTAGCTGACAGGGCTGGGCAAGGTGCTCCAAGTCCAACAGAGATGGCGACAAACCACAGGTGAAAGCAAGAAATTCAAAAGGTATGGTGGCATAGGCCTGCAACCCCGGCTGCCTCGGTCCTGAGATAAGTATCCTGTTTGGTTAAGGTCAGCTAACCAGGGGCTAGCAACCTTGTGTCACGCATTACTAATTTGCAGAAATATAAATAAAGGGCCATTTGGTTGTGCGACTGCATTCACCCTGCCCATCAGGCACACCAGCAACCACCTAGCCTAGCTTTTGTCTTCTTGTCTATCTTTCTCATCCCTGCTACCATATCTCCCTGGGTAGAACTGATTGCAGTGAGACCAACGGATCCCTACACAGAATATTTTGTTTAATCTCTTGAATTGTTAAAGAAAAATATTATGGCCTAAGTGACAAAATATACAAATGCATACTTCTTAGCTTAGTTGACAATTAAAAGATAATCTAGTAAATGCTGCCTCTGCCATTTTTTGGACCACCCCCAACTATCAGCACCTAAGTATTTTATATACCCAATACAGCCTGATTCTTAAAGTGACCCTGAGGGAGGTTCTGCCAGTATTAGGATTGCTATTCCCCACCTGACAGATGAGAAAACCAAGGACAGAGAGCAGAGGAAATGCCTACGGACACTGATGACAGACAGGGGAACTGGAAATCACACTCGGACATTCTCACATGGGAACCCATGGCTGGCACTATGTCCTACAGTGGCACAGGTCGCTGCTGGGACGCTTAGATGGCACACACTGAGCAGGCTGATGCCTCTGAGTTTTGTTCTTGAGCGTCGTGGCTACTTCAGTTCCTTTGCATTTACAATGGTACATTTTAAAGAAACTTGTTGCTATCCACAACACCTCATTGAGATTTGACAAGAAACGTACTAAACCTTTCAGGAGCACTGACACTTTATTCTGAGTCAATCTATGGACACTCTTTCCATTTATTTAATGTTTCTTTGACTTCTTTCATTTTGTAGCTTACAGCATACAGAATCCCATCATTAGATTAAAACCAGGATGTTAATTTCTGAGCAGCTATGCAGTGCACTTCAAATGCTGGTGTCTACACGTCCACTGCTAGCATACAGACATACAGCGAAGTGATGTGCCTGTCTTCCTCTGTGAAACCTCACTGAACTCATTTGTAAGATTTTTGGAAGTGCTTTTAATACTGTTTTCTATAGAATCATGTAATCTGTAAAGAGGGACAGTTTTATTTTTTCCTTCCCAAATACAGATTTTATTTCATATGGACTTACAAAGTTGGTTGGTCTTTTGGCATGATGTCTCACAACAGTGGTGAGAGCTGACATCTGGTTTTCCCCAAACGTAATACTTTCAATGGCTTTGCCATATATGCTTGTCATTAAACCAACAGTGTTTTTCCCTTTGGGTTTTCTGAGTTTTTTTATGAATAATTCGACTTGCATCATTACAGAAATTCTACATCATAAGAATAGTCTATATTGCTGAGTGTTAATATTTAATTAAAAATTTTGCATTTTTGGGGGGGTACTCTGTTTAGTTTTGGTATTAGCATAATAACACCTTCATAAAAATAATTAGGAGATCTTCTTTAATTATTCTTCTATTTTTTCGAAGAGAGTATGAATAAATGTTGTGTATTCTCTCCAGTGAAACCACCTGTGCCTGAGGTTTTTTCCCAAGAGGTTTTTTTTTTTTTTTTTTTTTGGAACCAGGG
>PVKA01001614.1:0-16980 GCA_004027165.1 Ctenomys sociabilis | reverse complement strand
GGAGTGAACTCAGGCCCTTGTACTTCCCAGGCAAGTGCTTATTCTACTGAGCTATCTCCCTGGCCCCTTCCCAAGAGTTTTAAAATTAAAAATTCACTTTCTCTTAGCAGTTATAGGGATATTTAAATGATCAAGTTTATACAACATGTGTTGAAGTGGTCTGTTCCTCTTCAATGAAGTTGCCAAGTGTGTGTGTGTGTGTGTACACGTGTGTGTGCACGCATGAATGTCTGTCAGCAGCACTCCCTCATACTTAATATCTGAAGATTCCTAATACTGGCAATGCCTGGTTTTCTTCATCAGTGTTGCTTGCTGGACACTCTCCAGCTTTGTTAGCCTTTTGAAGAACTATCCATTTGTTTTAGCAGCTTTCTCCCTTGGTCTTCTGCTTTCGGTTTGATAGAATTTTATTCTTTATTATTTCCTTTTATCTGCTTGAGTTTAATTTATTCTTTTTCAAGATTTCTGGGAGAAAAAACTTATAGATTTTATTCATTTTAGACTTTAGTCTTTTCTAATGTATATGTATAATGCTATGAATTTACCTTTCACCACCATCTTGGCTGTGTCCCATGTATTTTGATATGCTCTATTTTCATTTAGTTCAATTTTTCTAAGTCACTTTTCTTTTCAATTTGATTTACTTATTTGGTACAGGGTCTCACTACATGACTCCGACTTGGAGTGACCCTCCCACCTCAGTCTCCCCAGTGCTGAGCTCACAGGCGTGCACCACCTGCCCAGTTTCCATGGCCAGCACAGCACTATTATTTTCTTGTGACTCTCATTTGACTCGTAAGTTTCTTACAAATGTGTCACACGCTTTCTGAGTGTCTGGAGATTTTGTGAGTTTATCTGATGTTATGTGACTCTTGTTTTTCATTGATTCATATTTGTATGGCATTGTTTCCCAATATTTCTCTGCCAACATACTTACTATGTTCAGAATAAGGCTTTGTAGAGAGCATATCACTGGGCAGATGTTAAATGCACTTCGCACTCATCTTTCAGTGGTTGGTTTTAGTTTACTTCACTTAGCACAGTTGTTGGTAACTTTGTGGCTTGCTTTGCTTTTTCTTTTCTCCAGCGTACCTGTCCATTCTCCTTAAGAGTTATTCAATTTAGATTCCTGTTTTTATTTATGTCCTTGCTTCCGGGTGCATCTCTCTGTACAGCTCTCGAAGTGGTAGTTTAAGATGCTCACATCACAAATACTCAAGCACAGTGGAGCAGTGCTGTTAGTTTCCCCGCCAGCTTGATTAAGGTGTGCAAAGCTTGCCTTCATTTATAATCCCTTTCCCTGACTCACAAGAAAACTGCCTGAAAATGAGCTTTCTGTACACTGGGGGAAAAGAACTATTTTGTCTTCAACTTTACTTCACAAAAATCAAGCAGAGGAGAAAAATGTATCACCTTTGCTTTTTTCAGTTTGTTTTTCCCCCTTCCTGAAGTTCTAAGGTTTCTTTCAGAATTCTTTTTGTTTAGAGAATATCCTTTAGTCGATCATTCAGTGTAGGTCCTGGTCTCAAACTTCCAGTGTTTTTTCATATAAGAATACTCTTATTTTTCTTCATTCTAAAGAGCATTTTCACTGAATATAGAATACTGGGTTACTTTTTCTTTTCCTTTAGCACCTGGAAAATGCTGTGTTTCTTCCTTTTGGCCTCTGCTGTCCAAGGAGAATTGAACTGCCATTTGAATTATTTCATTCATGTATATGAGCTTTCATTTCTCTTGTTCATTTCAAAAGTTCTGGTTTTAGTTTTCAAAAATTTGACTATGATGTGTATATTCTCTGGGTTTTTTTCTGTTTCAGTTTACTTGGCCAGGTTTGGAGGACTTCTTTCTTGTTTTTCTTTAATATATGGTCTACAGCTCACTATGTAGATCAGACTCGTAGTGATCTTATTTTCAGCTTCCCAAGAGCTCGGATTACAGGCGCAAGCCACCACACCCGTCTCATTTGCCAGCTCAGTGTGCCCCAGGGGCAGGGCTGGTCCGGCAGGCCCAGGGATCGAACCCTGGCCCCCGCACTCTGCCTAAGTAGGTGCTCTTGCTCTTGTTCGCTGAGCTATCTGGCTGCCTTTAGGAGGAATTCCAGATGTGAGTTCTCCAAGAACGTCTCCTTCCGCCAGTCTCAACCCTTCCTCCTCGTCTGAAGTGGCAATGACGAATGTTTGGCGTTTCTTGCCTGCTGGAGGCCCCTGGAGGTTCCTTTCCTTTTTTCAGTCATTTTTGCGCGCACAGATCCAGGGAGTTCAATTTGCTATCTTTGAGCTATGGGTTCCTGCCGTTCTCCCTTTTGTTCTTTACTGAACAACCTGGTGATGCTAAATCTATCCGTAGAGCATTTTATTTTGACTGTGATGCTTTGGAGTGCAAATGTTTCTCCTTTGTATATCTTCTGTTGTTTCCCTAACACTATTGTTGCTGAAACATTCTATTCTTCTATTTATTTCGAGCATGGTTATTATTCTTCTTGAAATATGTTTGTAATGGCTAGTTGAAATTTTTGTTAGATAATTTTAACATCTCCGTCATCTTGGTGTTGACATCCACTAATAGCTTTTCACTCAGCTTGAAACTTTCTCGGGTCTTGGTACATGAATTTATTTTTTGCTTTTTCTGACTATTGGGATATGACAATACAGAACCATGGGTCTTACTTAAACCTTCTATTTTTGATAGCTTTCCCTGACTGTGCCCCAGACAGAAAAGGAAGAGCTACTTGTTACTCTAGCTTGGTCTCACCTGGCTCTTTGTGGACAGCGACACCGGCTGGCTGGGAAGGCAACGCCAGCTCCCCAGCAGGTCTGGCCGACACCAAAGCCCTGGGTGGGCAAGAGCTGAACTTAACCGCTGGGCAGTGCCAACAACCTGGCTCCAGAAAGCATGGATTACTGCAGGTTTCCAGCCTCTCTTTAGGGGGTCCCCACAGAGTTCAGCAGGGAAAAGCCAGGCTGGTTCCTGTCTCACTGCAACACCCTGCCAGCAGCACCCCAGTAGGGAGGCCTGGTCTTTGCCTGACCTTGGCGGACGGGGCAGGGTGGGGCCGTGGTTCTTCTGGCTGTGGCCTGGAGTATGACGTGCTCAGCAAAACCTCCTGTCTTAGATGATGGCCCTTCCTGACCCGTCAGCTAGAGAAGACTCCATGGCTACCTCTGGGCCGCTGGCTTCTCCAGCTTCAACTCTGGGTTGGATGGCAAAAAGAAAACTGTGGAAACAACCTGACACCAATACTCTTCTGACCCGCTCCCTGCAGAGCAGTTGGTTTTATTTGCTTACCTTTTCAGTTCCCTTAAGATTCGTTTTCTATACAGCATCTAAGGTTTCTAAGTCCATGATTAATTTTTAAATGTTCTTTTCAACTTGCAGTATTTTGGATTTCCCCCAAACTATAAAACTAATACACATATATACATACTCTAATTCTACTGAAATGAAACTTGCTGTTCAATATAAAACATTAAAAAAAATTGTTTTTCACAATGAAAAATACTTGAAAACCTCAGTAACCATGATATATAATTTAAGCTAAAATTCAAACAGCGTATTTATTTGTTCAGTGGTGCTGAGGAGCAAACCAGGGACAGCGCACACTATCCAGGCACTCTGCGACGGAGCCACACCCTTTGCCCCTCCTATCCACAGCGCCTGACAGCCCTGATGGGATACACCCCACCATAACCCTGTTTTGTGCCATCCTTTAAACCTTCGGCCAGTGAAACACAGGCCCTGCATCAGCTGAGAGTAAATTAGGTTTTGAAAGCTGGCAAAGCACAGCACTCTGCTGCAAGGACCAGGTCTGGGGGCTAACAGCTGGAGAACCACAACCAGCTCGCTGTTCTAAAATCCTCTGTCCAGCCTTCAGCAAGGGGCCTGGACATTCCTTTCCAGCACTAGAGCTTCACTTATTATTCTGTGTCAGAAATGCCTCTGCTATACTTTAGTTTCTCAGCACAATTCTTCCTTACTAATGGACACAATTTCAAAAGCAATTTTTTGAAAAGTTAAGCACAAATCCTGAGCTTATAGCTGACATCTATTTTTACTTTAATGGTGTTCAAATTCCTCTGTAATAACCACAAATGAGGATGATGAAAACTGCAACAGTATCAATAATGAGAACTCGCTACTACTCATTAATGCTTCACTCTTAGCGTCTCTGCCATTTCTCAGGACAGTTTGACAAGCAGGCAGGATTTGCAGACTTCCTCAGTCTACTGATATGGAAGGCTGCGAGGCCAGCCAGTGGTGACTCTCCACCGTCCTGCTCTGCCTCTCAGGAGAATCTCCCACCTTGCCCACATCAGAAGTGCACATGGCCATGCGCACCAGAGGGAAGTGTGGTCTGCCGGTGCCCTCTGGTTGCAGGGACCCCGGGCTCTCTCTCACAGAGCTCAGCGACTTCACCACACAGCTTCTCACAGAAGCTGTTCTGAGATACAAGCCTTTCCTCCCTCTCCTGTGCTTAGAAAAATGAGACTTTCTCATTTTTCCTACTTTTTCTAATTACATAATACATGTTAAATATAAAAAAATCCAAAATCCATAGAAATGGATAATATGGCTAGAAAACAAATTCCCTATTTAACTCCAACGATGAATAGATAATCTCAGATTCTATACACGAAACTATATCTACTTTATCACAGAAACACATGGGTGCACATGTGTGAGATTTCACAGTCTCCCACTGCACCCCCCTCTGGCATTGTTCCCCTTCAATTCCAACCTATACAGTGGATTTACAGGGTGTGGTCAGAATATTCAACGAATGCTTAAATGGAAAACTTACAGTAACAACCACACTGCTGTTAATTTCCCCCCACTTAAAACACATTTATCCCGCCACTAACATTCATATGGTAAACCCTAAACAAACCACTAAGAAAATAACTTCAAAATAAAGAATAAAGGTGTGTTGGAGGCACAGGTCCTCTGGGAAGCTGGGAGGAAGACTGCACACTTGGGCCCAGGCTGGGCAATTTAGGGAAAACCTGCACCAAAATCTAAACAGGCGCCTGGGGCGTGGAGGTGTAGCTCAGTGTGAAGGCCCTGGGCTCAGTCCTACAAAATGAACAAAAGAGAAACCCTAGAGAGGCCCGCCAGGTAGCTCTGTGGATTAAAGCACCTGCTTAGGTGGAGCACAGCGGCCAGAGATTCAGTACCCAATGCGTCCTGCTGGCCCCACCCACAGGGGTCAGTGACTGAGCCTGGTCATGGTGGTGCATGCCTATAATCCTAGCACTTGGAAGCTGAAAACAGAAGAATCACTACAAATCTGATCTACATAGTGAGACCCTGTCGACCCTGTCCTAAATACAGGGGGGAAAAAAAGAAAAACAATAGACCTAACACATAGACCTAAATGTAAAGAACACAAGACTTGTGGGACTACAAAACTCATGAAAGTCTTACAGGAAAAAGTCATTGTAACTTTGGGCTGGGCAATGATTTCTTAGCTATTACAGTAAAACAAAAAAGTGACGAATCATGCCCCATCAAAGTTGAGTTCTCTGCTCAACATCACAGTGAAACAATGAAGACTGAGCCTCCCAGAAAATGCCTACAAATTGTACATACGGTAAGGAGTTGGATCCCAACCATATGAAGAAGTCTGAAGTTCAACAGTAAGCAAATCACAACCAAATTAAGAAAAAATACGCAAAGAATTTATAATTTTAATGGCTAACCACATTATATTTTATCTAGATCGGTAGACAGGCAGACATGTATATATATCCTGATTTAGTTGCCTAACTTTTGGGGGAAATTATTATGTGTCTTCAAACTCTTCTGACTCACTGATTAGGATGGTATCCCCTTACACTTCTGTATCATTAATCATTTAACAAATAACTTTAGCAGAAAATGAAGACATACCCACAATTAGAACCATTCAGAAAAATCTGATAAAGTGATTTTCCCAACTAACAGTTGTCAGCTTCTCAACATACACTATGTTGATTCATTTTTATCACTGACATTCACCATGCTTTTAGGTATCATCAAAAAAGGTCAACTAAACCATTCTTAGAAGCATAGTTACATCTGTTATATTTGTATAGAGTGAAATTTCTACTGTTAGGTAAAGACTAAAAACATCACAGAATACACAAAATCTCGCTCTATAACAGTCTGTAGACAGACGCGTAAGTCCACTTTGCATGCTGTCTGTGCACACATGCTTCTGTGACTAAGCAAGTAAGTTCTCCATACAGACAATTCTAAGACTATTAGCACCTGGACTCGAATAAGAAACTTACTTAGCATAGATTTATTAAATCTTTTAAAAGAGTAACATCAGTGAGTGATCAGTTCTTTCAGATTTTACTTACAATTGTAGCTGCTAGAGAGAGGTAGGTAGTGGAAGACACAGACAGACTCAGGTACAAAGAATGGTATACTTTACTCTATAAAGTAGACTTCTCCATTTTCCGTATAGGCCATCTCCCAGTTTTCAGGTAGAGGACCTAAATTATCCTCTGCAGAAAGAGGTAGGTACTGAGGGAACTTCTGAGAAGGGTCCGTGGTGGGAGCAGCAGCAACGCTACTGTTCAAGGATGACAGCGCTGCCTCCTGGAGAGCGTGCTCGTCCTGGTCCCCAGAATCGGCTGTGGTCAGGAGGACACAGAGAGAGACAGGTAAGCACAAAGGCATGTGGCACCACGGAGCACCCTGCATAGCACGTGTAAGGCTCTGGGTTCAATAATGATTGCTCATAACCTTGGAAACATCAAAGAAAAATCCCCTGAAGATTCCGCAGCTCAGAAACCCTGTGAAACACAGACTGATCTACCCCCTCATTCCATTCATACTGTACAGCTTCACAGCCCAGGAAACAAATCCGACATGATAACAGTGTTTTTCCCCCCTTTGGGCATTTAAAAAATATTTAAAACATTTTTTTGTAGACACTGGCAAAGATCAAAGACTAACAAACTAAGCTGCAATGTACATAAAAGTTCACAATATGGAGACAGCTTACAATGATTCAGATTTGAGGCTCTTTTGGGAGAGAAGAGACTATTCTTATGAAAAGCAAGACAGTCAGTCACCCCAGAGCAATGCCGTGTGGGTGGACTGCTGCGACTTGGCTCTTAACATAAGCTCCAAGAGCACCAGCCTCCTCGTCCTCTCATTAACTAGAAGCACCAGCAGTGACGTGGTCCGTGAGTCCACAGCAGCACTATTGACATTCTGGTCGAATTTCTACAGAAGCTGATGAAAATAAATGTCAATCTCCACAGGGCTCTAAAACAGAATACTCAGGGAACGCAGTAATTTTCTATCTTCCACAGTAATTCCCCTGTAGACATTTTTGTGTGAGTGAAAGCAGACTGAAGAATAATAAAAGCCTGTTCTCAAAGCTGTCTCTGATGAGCAGCTCCCAATGACACACATGAGAAGAAGGCAACCTAAACACCGGATGGAAGATCTGCCACGGGTGCACGGCAAACACGTCCCCACCCCAGCACCTCCAGAAGCGGTCAGGAGGTCTATCCCACCCTACACTAGTCCCTCCAGTAGCACCACTCAACTCTCTGGGAAATCACCCCCACCCCAGGACTGGCTCCAAGTCATACTCTTTCCTCAGGAAAATATTCTTGCCTTTGCAGTTGCTTCAGGAATTAAAGCAAACCAGTAAAGGTCAGACATGGAAACTTTCTGGAATGGTGACCTCTGGATGCTGGGGAAGTGGCAGCCACTTCTACACAGCTCAGCAAGATCTACTGAAAAATGGAGCTATATGGAAGAGAGCAGAGCTGAAAGACAGAGAAGGTGCCTTGAGACCCCTCACCTAGCCTTTAACTCCACACTGAAATCAAGGCCCCACTGCCCTCTTCAGTGATGTCACTCCCCCAAGTCACTTTCCTGCTGAAGCGACTATAAGCGTTCTTGAAAATGTATCAAAGAATCCAGATGAATAAACCAACTATAAATCTGAGAAAACAAAGAGGAATTTAGGCCAAAACAGGAAAAACAAAAAACAAAAACAGCCCACCCTGAAATGCCTGATCACTGACAACATGAATCCAACCCCTAGAAAGAATGAAAAGATTCAGCCTTGCTTTTCCTCCCTGTTCTGGAGGACAGGTTTAGGGCCAAATTCAAAACGTGCCTGTATTCTAAAAGCATGTTGGTGATTCAGCTGGTACACACTGAAGGCAGAAGGAATTTTCAAAGAATGAAAAGAAAATGTGAGATGGAGCATCAGCTGCACAAAGGGGCACTTTCACCTTCTGCATTTGCACCTGATACTCTGAGGCAGCACAGAGCCCACAGCCTCGGTGGGCACCGCACTGGGCAGAGGTGGCGGCTCAGGACCAGCCCCCTCCTCGCTGCAGCTCAAAGGATGCAGGAGGGCACACAGCACCCAAGGCGGGAGCTCCAGGGACTCAGTGCCCACAGTAAAGTGGAGCCAAGAACGCTGTCTGGACCTCTGAAACTGAGATGGAATAAACCTTTCCTCCTCAAGAGGGTTTCCTCAAGCATGCTGTGTAACAGGAAAAGGAAATCTGTATAGATTTTTTGAAATCTTCCAATTTTTCATTAATAAAATTCCTTTTCAAATAATGCAATCTGGCACAAGCAAAAGAGGGCGTTTGATTATAAGGACTGAGTAGCCGCAGGGCCTGTGTTTGCTTCGTGGCACTACCATTCGCTATGCAGAACCCGTTCACACCTCACTTCCTCGCCTGGAAACGCAGATGACGGTGACATGGAATACACAGGGCAGGGAGGGTTAAATAAGCTACTTTTTGTAAAGCCCTCAGAACAGTGTCTGATTCATGTTGGCTGCCATGTCCATCATAGCCCCCTCTTTATCAAGAGTGTCGTTGATCTTTGCCTTAGGGCAGGTCTGGCCCCAGACTGCCAGTGTTATAAGGAGTCAGAAAAAGTAGGTCATGACAGGAGACTGAAGGTGAAGTCCCTGTCTGTGTGGATGGAAGCAACCTTCCCTTTCTCAGCGCTTCCTTATCTGTCAAAGGGGCACCATGCACAGGTCACAGAACTGAAGGCGTCCACATATCCCACATACATAAAGCAGAGAGGAAGTACAATAGGTCCTTGGGGTGTAGCCTGAAAGGTACCTGTAGCCCCTGGCCACGTCCTCTGTATTCTCTGCTTACCAGATACGCTCCCCATTGCTTTGCCAGAGGCCCGCCAAGGGTGGAGCCAAGAACACTGTCTGAACCTCTGAAACTGAGATGGAATAAACCTTTCCTCCAAGAGGGTTTCTTCAAGCACCCTGAGTAACAGAGACGATGGCTGTCACTACACCCAACTTGTGTTCATATTCACAGATATACCCAAGAGGCAGCAAACCACCAGGAAGGCACGGATAATTTCATTACTAATTTTAAGTGGGCCACTTTCATCGAAAATGGGTATAAGAGAAAAAAGTAGGTGTTATAGATGGGTTACCACACATTAGATAATAGACTCGCTTTAACACTGAGTATACTTAATTCATATTAAAACCAAAATTCTAGGCCGGAGTGGCACAGTGCCTGCATGGCAAGCACAACGTTCTGAGTTCAATTCCCTGTACCAAGAACACTCTCTCCCCAATTCTTCTAGGCTTCCCAAAAGCTAAACTACTAGAAGGGAGAATAAGTTTGGCTAGAAATGTGTCTAAGTAATTTTAATCTCCTGGAGAAATGTATTTCCCTTTTACAACTAGATAGTTTAATTATCCAGTGTTTGTTTTTAAATTTATTATTTCATTAGCTAATTTATGCATTATTAAGGACTGAATCCAGAACCTTCACACTGAGCTGTATCTTCAGCCACCCTTAATTTTATTTTGATACAAGATCTTGGTAAGTCACTAAACTGTTGGCCCATTGCCTCACTGTGGCCTCTTATGTCCCCCAAGTCTTTGTGTCAAAGGTGTGATTCTGATCACCATGCCTGGCTAGTGTTTTTATTTTATGTGTTATCCATAACTTCTTTCCAGCTAGAGGGAATCTTGATGCAATTTTCTGAAAGCAGATGCTAAGCCCAAATCTGAGGGTGGGACAGATGCAGCACAGATTCAAGAGTGCAGAGCCTCAGTCAGGGCTGTGACTTGCATACGTACTCAGGACTTTGATAAGCGACACTCAGGAGCACTGCTAACACTTCTACCTGAAGGCTGCCTAGGAGGCTGCAAAGCGCATGCAAGGAGCATGCTGGAGTGAGCGGCAGGGGTGCAGTAAGCCGGCTCCTGAGGCCCAGGGACACAGAACACACTTCCCTTAGCGTTCTCACGTGAAAGCAGGAAGGTAACATCTGAGTTGCTACCTCTCAAGACTTCCAGGAGGTGGACAAGATACACATGAGGATGGCTTGAAAACAATAAATGAGCACACGTAATATGTGTATTTGTATAATGCATGCACATTCTCTCTTGGGGACTTCTGGAAGGGCTATGAGTACATGCTCACATGCAAAAATCCTTCCTGAGGCTTATCTTAAGCTGTGTATGCACTTAAGACTTATGTGTACCTCTTACTGTGCAAATCAGTGAACACAGCTGGAGCTTCTTAGAGCAGTTAGGATTGATTCAGAACAAATAGCACACCAAAGTGCACGCACACTTGAGTTGGATTTTCAGAGTTGGAATGGTGTTTGTGACATTCACTGGAGCTTTGTGGCACTGGAGAGGCTATCTGACCTCCCTGGAGAATGTATAAGGACATGTGTCTTTCACGCAGTACAGAAACATTAGCTCTTATAAGTGCTATTGTTTAACGTTGGAAGCAGTGCTTTATCATTGCCTACCAATGAAAGCATGAGCAAGCTAATGGTCATGGGGGGTGCTAGGAAAAAAGCCTAGAAATATGATTAATGTTTTGCCATCTTCTGGAGGTGATTAATGGATAAATCAGAGATGTTTTCGTTGTGGTGGTTTATTACATCATTTTCAAGCTGTCGATAACAAGCAAAATAGTTTCAGAAAGCTTTTATTTGGCTGCATGAGTGACTGTGCATTGGACAACAGTACCCTTCTATCTTTATTCGCAACACACACAGAGTCTTCTCGCTTTCTCAGTGGCTCCAGTTAGGCCCACTAATTGAGTATGTTCTGTGGAAGACAGTCCTATTGTCTGGGGTTCCACAGTCAGTTCTCTGGGGTGTCTGTGCTCCAGCCTTGGCCATCAGCTGCAGAATGGAAGCAGGGCTGGCTTTGGTGGCCTGTGTCTGCCCACAGGGCGGGGTGGTACTCTGTCTACAGACAGTGCCAGTGATCAGATGTGTCAGCTATGACTCCTTCAAAGAAGCCAATCATAAGGGCCACGGAAATAGCTCAGTCGACTTGCTTACTTAGCTTAGGAATGCACAAGGACTGGTTTGATCCCTGGCACAGCAGGCTGTGCTGGCCCCACCCCTGGGCACCCTGAGCCCACCACTGATACCCCATGCACTGGTGCATGCCTGTAATCCTAGTACTGGGGAGGCTGAAAATAGGAGGATCACTACGAGTCTGAACTGCATAGTGAGACCCTATACCAAGAAAAGGAAAAAAAAAAAAAAAAAAAAACCAAAACATTATGATAGTCAAGAAAGCTGAGCAAGGGCAGGAAAGGTAACAGCAACTGCATATTACTTCAAATATCCAGATGAGTATCACTTTTGATGGGCCCCAGTGATTTTTCCTTTGGATGTGATTCTCATGCCTTGATTATAGCTGGCTCAACCAGACCTCATTATGCTGGTGTTAAGCTAGGGCTCAATGTACAAGGTAGACTTGATCTGGTTCAAAGTACAAAATACTTTGACACAACAAATGGCATACACATAGCATGGACTGATTGATGTGGGGATTTTTGAAAGAATGAGCATCAGTTAGTAAGTACGTGACAGATCATCAGTGGTGACAGTTTTAGTCTTATTAGTGAAGGCACAGATGCCACTTGGATTTTTGTTTTGTGCAGAAACTAAATCATGACCACATGATTTCAGCAGTCATGGCATGCGCTGCCATGCTGTGCTTAGAAGCCAGAATTTCAAGTGTGGATGAGATGGGGTCAGATTGTCTGAGATAAATGGTTTTTCCAGGACTTACAAATAGGAAACAATGAACACCTACAGTCAGTTAAGTCTACTTCATGCTTGCTTTTTTTTTGGTAGTACTAGGGATTGAACTCAGGATCTTGCACATGCCAGGCAGGTTCTTATGCTGCTGAGCTCTCCCAGGCCCTGTGCTTGCTTTTGTGGAGAAGCTTACTTAATGCAGAGCAGGGCACAGAGGAGGCCCACACAACTGCTTGGCACAGATGTCTCATGACACCCTGCCCTCAGAGGCTTCTCTTTGTTATGGCCCCTCTATGTTTGGATTATATGATGATGTTATTCTTATTTATCAAATTGTCAAGACATTAAAGCACTAGATTTAAAAAAAAAGATGTTCACACTTTTTAATAATCCATTTTAATTTTGGTGAGATCTAGGATACATGGATGAAGTAGTCTCAAGGGGTGAAGTCAGCTGATTCTGATACAGACAGACATAAAGTGGTGAATTTATTTTAGATACTGTAACTGTGGAGTTCCTGGTCTATCACATTCCAATCAAGAAAACAGAAATCTGCATGGGAGCAAATCTGGGAATCATCAGGAGAAATGCAGAAGCCACTGAATTCTGGCCTGCCAGTTTACAGGTGGGTTACCACATGTCCACAAGAAAACAAATATCAAGAACCACACCATGGAACCAAACATCTCCTTCATCCACTATTTCTTGCAAAAGGGCTCATCAAAGAACTTTTTAACTGCCATCTTAACAAATTTTAGGATTTTCAATTTGGTCAACAGATTTTATGAAACCTCAGAGAGACCAATACAGCCTGTAGACAGATTCACAATAAGAAACTTTTCCTTGAATATTCTGTTGAAGTTGGTGATGCTGGGGGGAAATGGAGGTCTACCACTCTCTCTGACACTTGGGTTAGTCTACCAAACTAATGGTGAGAGCATGGCACTATGAGAAAAGGACCACAGGAGAGGAAGGTGTCCTACGCTGGAAATGGTAAGTTTGTCCATAGCTATTACTCTATAAAGAATTAAATATTGGAAACAAGATGCTTTGCTGAGTCAAGTTATAGGCTGGAGCAACACACACACTACATAGCTCTGATAGTCCAAGTTACTGTGTAAGGTCAAAGCTGAAGCAGTA
The DNA here is from genome assembly GCA_004027165.1 of Ctenomys sociabilis. Taxonomy (NCBI): domain Eukaryota; kingdom Metazoa; phylum Chordata; class Mammalia; order Rodentia; family Ctenomyidae; genus Ctenomys; species Ctenomys sociabilis. The sequence goes on along the minus strand of PVKA01001614.1, from coordinate 3,813 downwards.
CGCCTTGGTGGTGCTGAGTCACTGCACCCACCAGGAACACACACTGTACCTCTGAAGGTACTCCCTAGGCTTGTGCAACACCTACACCAAATGACCTTATCTCAGTGAGCTGCTCTTGGAAATCCCTCCCCAGCCCATACAGCATGTTTAAGCTGGGGTACACAGCTCTGAATGGAGACACGAACATACAGTGCAATCAGAAATACATGCTGTATAATAAACGCATACACAGGTCAAATCTTGCACTGTTTTTTTTCCCTGTTCACCCTTTGAAAAGTGTTTAGCAAGGTGTGAGAGAAAGGGTGGTGCTCCACACAGCATCTGTTGGCATCGAACTGATAAAATAAATCCTCATATTTCTCTTTATTATCATAATCACCCATGATTACATGGATATGAGATATTTCAAGACCAAGAAAATCCAAAGAGTAAAATAAATTAAATACATCAGTTAATAAAACAAACCAACCTAGTATTTCTTGGTTCCTTTTTTTAAATATACATATCCCACCTTGATTAAAATATTTGGGGAAAGTTAAAATATTGTTGAGAGGAAGCCCAAAGACAGGACCACCCTTCTCCTAGCTCTGGGTAGTCCAGATGACTCTGGAGACCCTGAGGCCGCTCCAAAGGAATATCGTCCTCCTGGCCCCGTCTACCTCCCCTCCCCCACTGCCCCTTCAACCACACCCGAGCAGGGCTGGCCTTTACCTGTGAAGCTACTGCTCATTTCAGGAACATCTTCCTCCTCCTCATTCTCTGCATGGGCTACGCCAGCATTTTGCATATCATTGTAAGACTTGGTTCGCTTTGGGGTCGACTGCTTGGAGCCAGCCTGAAGACTCTGCAAGGCATCTGTTGTGATCACTTTCCCACTGACTGGCTGGCTGGGAGGCTTGGGTGTCCCATAATAGTTTCCTAGGTGATGAAGACACATTTGCATGTTTCAAAAAGAATACTTTGATTTTTCTTAAGACTACACATCTAAATCTCTCAGCATACTTAAAGAATACAACTGGAAAACTATGCACACTCTGTTTCACTTCTGGGATGGGTTAGTGAAGATGTATTTGCTACCCAGATACATGCATTGCAGGAGCAAGAGGAAAGCTGCATTGTTCTGATGCAAAACACCTACCAGAGTGAAAAACAGAGGCGGCTGTGTGGAACAGCAAACCTTCATTTGCATTACACTGGAATTTCAATTTTTATATATAGACACTAAAATAATGCAGAATGTGATTTAGAATGTGGATTAAAGAAAACTAAAAATTCATTACTGCCAGCACCCTTATAGGCCTGGGGTCATCTGCCCTCTTCAAGGGGGAACCAAGGCAACACTTTGGAAGGAGGGCACTGAACCCATGTGGTGCCTCTTGACATGAGTGACAGGGAGGTCACAGAGGTGACAGCCCTTGTAAGCATTAGCAGAGAGGTCTGTGTCAAAGCAGCAACTTACGTATTATTCTTCTAGAAATGATCCAAATTGGTTTTTCCCCAAAGTTTGGTTCATGACTTTGAGGGGTACAGTAAGTAGATTCTTGCATCCTATTTTTTAAACAGACATGTACATTTCAAATTTGCAGTAGAGAACTCTAGCTAGTAAATTATACTAGCAATACAAAGTTTCCTTTTAAAATTTAAAAGAAAAAAATTAATGACTTTTAAAAACTACCTTATTTTTAACTAAAAATTTGAAAACACAAATTTATAGAATAAATGAAACAGCTAAATAAGCAACAGTGATGGCAGGGACAAGAGTTTCCTGCTGAAAATTTATGTTTGAAGTTAAGTTATTTTGTTTTAAATAAAGTACTTGGTAAATAGGTAAGTTCCCTTATAAAAACATGAAGGTGATTCATGAATCATCGAAGTTTAAAAAATATTATTCTTTTTCTCCATGTGATAAAAATCACATTAAAACACCACTGATCCATTGAACACTTTAGGTCTTTTAGGCCAAGAAGATAGAAAGTGATATTGAATCCTTCAATAAATCTAAGCCAGTATTTAGAAATCTAAGTTTAATAAGGCAGAATTTGAATATAACAATAAATCCTATAAACAATGTCTGTTCCCCATGACCCAATTCCACATTCTAGCCTTGGCAACTAGTTGCTTAACTACATAACCATGCAAGGCAAAAAAAGCAAAATTTGGTCTTCAGGAAATATACAGGTGAGAAAGAATTGGCTTTTATTAAAGTTTACTTTTATGATTACAATTATTTAAAAAGAGGATTTAGTATTTCCTTAAAGTATTTTTTCAATAAAGTTTTTGAATATACACTTGCATTTTCCTTGAAGGGATGCAATGTCTATGCTGGCAAGGGAACTCTGAAACTAAAAATTTGAAAACATGGCAGATTAAGGGATGCTATGATCAAATTGCATCATATGCATGTGTGAAAAATGTCACAGTGAAACTCAGCACTTTAAAAAAAATCATATATACTGATAAATATACCTATTGGAAAAAGGAAAAAAAATGAAAGCAAGGGCAGCAAATGAACCTTCTAAGTAGGGTGGGTGGGAGTGTTCGCTGGGCGGACCCTCAGACCGGATGTCCAGAAGGCAGTCTTGAGGCCCCTAGCTCGCAGCCAGCAGGGACTCTGAGGATAGGCATCCCATATGTCCCCAGGGCTCGGCAGAACAAGAAAGGCTCCCAGCCTAAGGCCCAGACCTACCGCCAGGTGCAAGGAGGCCAAATGGTCCCCTTTTCCTGGACTAAATGTAATTTAGTGAACGTTAGGAAAGTAAGATGGTTAAATACTTAAAAACCAACCTTCCAACATTGAGTGAAAAAAACAGAATTATAGCACTACCAAATTTAATTTTAATTCCTTATCACCACTGTTACACCAGTTACATTTTCGAGTCATACAATAAACAGACTGTCTATGAATAAGAACCCACTGTAAAGTGTAACCAGAGATGAGATGCTGTATCATAAACTTATAATTCTATAATCATAAACATTCAGTTTTATATTCTTAAAATTATTATCATTTAAAAATTACTTAAATCTTTAATAGCCACACTTTATAGCAGAAGTAAGTGCCTGAAAAAATGGAAGTTCCTTAAAGTGCCTGCAAGCAGGCACCGGGGGTTTCAATCCCCATGCCTGCTGTGCTGGCCCGCCCCTGGGACAAGATGAGACAGCAATTGCGACTGGGCATGCCTGTAATCCCAGCTCTTGGGAGGCTGTAAACAGGCGGATCACTATGAGTCTGATCTAGTAGTGAGACCCTGAACACTCTGTAGACCCTTCCCTAAAATTAAAAAAAAAAAGTTCCACATATGTTTGCAAATACATGTGGACATTCCAGAAGTTATCTGTTCTTGGTTTTCAAGTTCAAAGTCTTTTTAAGTTCATAAATGATTACTGATTTATTAATACAAGCACATATAATAATCCACTCATAACTTTCCTTTTCCTAGAAATTAAGATTGGAGAATGATGCAGTATGTATTAGTTTGGACTGTATGACATTGATGTTACATATCTATCAATCAACAGCCTAGGAGATAATGGCAGAATTCAAATTTCACTACTAATTCATGACTCAATCCTCAACAAGCTACTTTTATAAGTTTTAATAAATTTTTGCCCGCTACCTTGAAATTCTAAGAGAACTTATTTTATACCTACAATACTGTTATAAGGATAAAATAAGAAAGAAAAGGGCCAGCACATAGGTCAACACCAAGGTCCTCAGTAAGACACACCGGAGCGCATGCAGGTACGCACCCCTGCATTTAACCCAATTAAAGCCTTTCAATCAGAGCGCAAGCTGGTCACTACACACGTGGA